>CAXIWF010000215.1:0-18679 GCA_964036045.1 Eutreptiella sp. 'Long Island Sound 2002' | reverse complement strand
CTTGCCCTCCAGGTTGATACTCATTGCTGCGTTTGGATAGCATTCATTGCGGAGTCCCACCCACCACACAGGGTGAGCAGGGCTGCTATGGCTCGTCGCTGTCTCGCAGACCAGTGTCGGCAGTGGGACAATTTGCGCGCCTGCTGCTCGCCTTGGCAATGTAGCCGTTTCTTAGGCTCCCTCTCCGGAATCAAACCCTGATTTCCCGTTACCCGTGATAGCCATGGTGGTCCACTACACCACCAACCAGAGCTGATAGGTCAGAGACTCACACTGTGGAGCATTCATGGTAGAACCATCTTTGCCATCACAGAAAACGGCCTGAATCACCCTTGCACGCTGCCCTGTACGGGCGCAGGTCTTGATATCGGCCAACTGCCAGTGACCCTGAACGGGCCACAGCTCTGAGCTTCCATGTATTAGCCACCCAGTTGAGTGAATATCCGGACCGATGTCACAGGGGACCACGAGGGCCCCAAGCAACCAGTGCACAGTCATCAGATTGTCGCCGGTGTAATGAGCCATTCACAGATTCACTCTCAATCCCATGTATTCTGACACTTGCATGGCTTAGTCCTTGAGAGAAGCATATGACAACTGGCAGGATCAACCAGAATCACTCGACTGCATCATGCCCAGGAGCGACCATCGAACCCCATGAAGGGGCGTCAATGGCCTCTCCACGGTGGCTTGCCGTGAGCCACGCCCTCCGACGGACGCCCCGTGGAGGAGCCAATCCGTCGGTGACTGCATCAAACCACGGAGAACCGGAGCTCTCCAAGCGCCCGTGCATGTGCATGCACGGGCCGCGTCTCGGAACCCGCCGGAGATGGACTCCGGCGGGGGGCGATCTCGGATCCATGGCCAGAGGTGGCGCGCACCCCATGGCCGACAGCCAAGGCTGTACCAACTCACGATCGAATGCCTCTGCATCATCTCCGTTGCCCCGCCGCAGGGCAGCCTCGCGAGGGCTGCGCCGCAGCGGGATCGATACAACCAGAACGGGTCTTATCCACGTGGGGGCTGGGTTGATTTGTATAGCGGAGGTTGCAGCCTGCCTCACCGCTGTGACCCAGGATCGCCTCCGGCGGTCTCGGGGCCGGGGCGCCATGCGACGCCGCCGGGGGCCTCCCCTTACATAGTAACAAACGGGCCCCCGCGGAACGGGAGCTTTCCTCGCGCGATTCGGCCGGGCGAGCCGAAACGGGGGATCCATGAAGGCTGCACAGGACATCCGGCTGGGATGGTGACGGGCTGACCCAGGATCGCCTCCGGCGGTCTCGGGGCCGGGGCGCCATGCGACGCCGCCGGGGGCCTCCCCTTACATAGTAACAAACGGGCCCCGCGGAACGGGAGCTTTCCTCGCGCGATTCGGCCGGGCGAGCCGAAACGGGGATCCATGAAGGCTGCACTGGGCAAGCACTGGAATCACCACGTGGAGGCCTGCTCCGCGCGATGATCCCAGTGCCAGCCCTTGACCAGAGGCAGAGAACCCACAGCATGCGGGGCCACTGCGGCTCACAGGCTCGGACCGGTACTAGTCTCATACGATTCATCTCCGGTGAAGCAACTTCCTCGCCTTAGTACACCAGCCCATGAGAGTCACGTGATATGCATGCGGGACCGTGTCCAAAGAGGCATGCACAATGGTAGGCCCGGAAGCCCACCATCAATGTCACGCTATCTCATGCAACCTTGCCGCGGAATGTTTCGACTGCATCACTGCTGACTGGAGGGCGATGCCTCGGATCCAAAACCATAGAAAGCCATGCGATTGTCCAATCACGTCATCTTGCCTCCTCCGACCGGAGGCGTGCGCTGCTCTCGCTGTGCCGCGGCGAGGCCTCCGTGGGCCCTTCGAAGGACGTCACCAGAGACTGAAGCCCAGGCCTCTTCACGGCATTCGAGACGCACGCCCGGCATTGGCCATCGGAGATCCAACCCCGCGCGGAACGCAGGGCACGCTAGCCTTATTTGACAGTGCTTGTCCAAAGTTCGGTATGCGGAGGCGATCGGGCACTGAGCCCCATGGGGTGTTTGTCGGACACTCTGGTACAGGATGCACCGAGTCGCACGAAGCCATGCGCTCGGATGCTGCTGCCCCATGGGGTGTGCACACGCCGGGTGCCCGGTTCAGACTTAGATGCTTTCAGCCAATATCCGCCATGTGTAGACTAGCAAGCCCCGGCCGCTCAGCCGACCACAGAAACCAGAGGCATGGCACGAGGGTTCCTCTCGTACTACCACGCGCTGCCGTCGTCAAACCCAATCATCACAAGTGTGAAGGCAATCGCGAAGGATCGCCGTCGAGAAGCAAACCGTGCTCATCGGGAGTTCTGAAGACAGAATAGCGGCCGTTGCAGGAGGGTAAAACCAACCTGTCTCACGACGGTCTAAACCCAGCTCACGTTCCTGTTGGTGGGTGAACAATCCAACTCTTCTACTCGGCTGCAGGTGAGAAGCTAGGAAGAGCCGACATCGAAGGATCAAAAAGCAACGTCGCTTCGAACGCTTGGCTGCCACAAGCCAGTTATCCCTGTGGTAATTTTTCTGACACCTCTGGCTTCAATATCCGGAACTCGCGTGCTTGACCAAGGATCGCAAGGCCACGCTTGCACATTGTGGACTCTTACTGGAAAGTGACTGCATCAGCAGTGCCTTTGACCTGCTCCTCTGTGAGGGGTTTCCGTCCCGCCTGAGCAGTGCTTCGGGACACCTGCGTTGTCCTGTAACAGGTGTGCCGCCCCAGCCAAACTCCCCATCTGAGCAGTGTCCCGAAGCTGCGCGAACAAAGCACCTGGGTCGCACACGGGCCCGAGGGCCCGGAACTGTGCTTGGCACACGAAGCGGTGAGGCCGTGAGGCACGACGCAAGGGACGTGCCTCTAGGTCGGGCACCAAGAGGTGCCAGCGGCTGCCGTACCCGAATCATCCGATTAGTAAAGCGGCTGTGGAGGTAGTGGTATTTCATTGCAAGCTTGCGCGTAGCAGCGCGGAGCCTCATCATATCCAGAAGGACGGAAGAGCCGACAGTCGAGATGGCCGCGAAGGCCATGATCAATGCCATGAGTTGGCGCGCACTTCCCACCTGTGCTACACCCTCCATGCTGCTGCACTCTGTCAGACTAGAGTCAAACTCAACAGGGTCTTCTTT
Organism: Eutreptiella sp. 'Long Island Sound 2002'; assembly: GCA_964036045.1. NCBI lineage: Eukaryota > Euglenozoa > Euglenophyceae > Eutreptiales > Eutreptiaceae > Eutreptiella > Eutreptiella sp. 'Long Island Sound 2002'. The sequence continues at coordinate 15,526 of CAXIWF010000215.1, read as the reverse complement.
CCCCGCTGGAACACCCAAGCCCGTTCCCTTGGCGGTTGGTTCACCAGCCAGCATCTAGGGACAGCAGGAATCTCGTTGATCCATTCATGCGCGTCAATAATCAGTCGACGAGGCATTTGGCTACCTTAAGAGAGTCATAGTTACTCCCGCCGTTTACCCGCGCTTGGCTAAATCTCTTTGCATTGACAATCAGAGCACTGGGCAGAAGTCACCTCGCGGAACCAGCCAGCAGGTCCCATCGCAAAGCTGTGTTTCAATTAAACAGTCAGATTCCCCTGCGTAGTACACAGTTCCGAGTAGACCACACGTGGGTGCCACGGATGGGGCCGACGTCTCAGGTCGGCCATCTCCCCGCCCACGGGAACTGAAGCCAGGCCGCACCCGAAGGCACAGCCTCTCTTCTTTGCACACCCAAAGCTCCGTGCCTCCACCCAAGAGCCGCGGCGGGGCGTGCTTGGCCGTTCCGAGGCACAAGGATCACGCCCGCTGGAGAAGCGGCCTTCGGCTGAGGTGGGGCCTGGACGCCCACGGCCAGAGGACGGCTGGGAAGCCAGCCCTGGCACAGGACAACCAAGCCCCGGAGGGTTCCGTGCAATCCCGACGGGCAGGCCTGACACCCTGGCCCTTGGAGCCACCGCATCTTCCGAAGGTACACAACCAGTTTGCCGATTTCCCTTAGCTGCATTTGCACTGTTGACCAGCGGCGTCTAGCCGAAGAGACCAGCTGCGGTGATTCGGTACGGAGCCATTCCAATCGGATCAGAGCCCCCAGATGGGGGCTTGTCCCGGTTTGGTCACCAAGGGTTCACGCTTTGTTGCACAACTTCGCAGGGCGTTCCATGGAGTCGGTGGCCACCAAAGGCATGGCGCATTCCGGGTCGGCCGAGGCCAAACCCTCAGAGCAGGGCACGCGTAAGTCCAATGGTACCAATGCAGCACCATCTTGCCAAGCAGAGAGCTATGTCGCCATGCAGCATGTCAGTGGATAGCCCACACACTCCAGCTGTCAGATGGAAAAGACAACTCCACAGGGGCGCCACCGAGACGCGGCCCCGCAGCACCGGACTTGAGAACACCAGCGTTGCCACTGGCCCTTCCCAGCAATCTCTCCGAGAAAGCGTTCTGAGTATCATCAGCCAAGACCCTGGTACCAGCGTGTCGGAATATTAGATTCGTCTGCCTGTTCGCCACTCCTGCAAGGCAGAGCCCTGGCACCGAGCTTCACCCGAAGGGCACAGCGCCGCGCACCCCATGGCACCCAGTGGGGGACCAGCACGGCGCCAGCCGCGGGACGGGCGACCCGGAGCCAGAGGCCCCGAACTTTGCAGCCTTTGCCGTATCCGTGAGCATTGCCATCTGGCTTACAATCGACTGACCCATATTCAACGGCTGTTGGTATGGAAGCCTGCTCCACTCCAGTCCTCAACCACTCAGGCCAGCAGCAGGCCTCTGCAAGAGAGAGCCTGCATGAGCCACCAGAAAGAATACTCGCTACTGCAACCAAGATCTGCACCAAGGGATACTTCCCTCCGGGTCACCCCGGAGCCAGCACCGCGAACCCTTGCGTCTCGCCTACGCACTGCTGCACCTGCCCTGCTGCCACAGCAGCGGCGCGGTGTAAGTCAAACAACGCCTCTGGCTTGAGCATCATCCATTTTCGAAGCTGCCCGCTTCGGCAGGTGGGTTGTTACACACTCCTAAGCGGATTCCAACCTTCATGGCCACCGCCCTGCTATCTCTAGCGGACAACATCCTTTGTGGATTCTATGTATGAGCCAGCACTTGAACCCTGCAACCGCGCTCTCGGATCATCCCGCATCGCCAGCACTGCTTACCAGTAATGGCCCACATGGGGCTGCACACTGTTCCGGGTTGGGCCCCAGCGGCCTCAGCGGATGCCCGGGCAGAATGCCCCACCCCGCTGAGGCCAGAAGGCTGCCACCATCTCTCAAACACACTCAGGCACAGCGGACTGCGTTGGGCACGCCGTCGGCCAGGGATGGCCTTTGACGCGCCACACACAGACGCCGGATGCAGAGAAGTGTGCCTCCGATGCTTGCCCATTCACAGTTTGAGAATAGGTTGAGGACTGATAGACTCCCCAGAATGCCTCTCATGCATTGCTTTACCGGACAAAAGCCGCATCACGATCGACGAGTTCGGACACACTCCCAGCCCCAGCTATCCTGAGGGAAACTTGGGCGGAAACCAGCTACTAGATGGTTCGATTGGCCTTTCACCCCTATGCCCCGCTCAGACAACACGATTTGCACGTCAGGATTGCGACCGGCCTCCACCGCAGTTTCCCACGGCTTCGCCGTAGCCAGGTATAGTTCACCATCTTTCGGGTCCCATGGAGGACACCTCGCACTCAGAACCAGTGTCCATTGGATTCAGGCTCGGCAGCTCTTGCATCAGATCGGTTTGCCATTGCACGCCATGGAGAAACATGCGGCACGCAGCACCATAGATCCCGCATGGATCCAAGAGGCAGCACCGCGGCGCAGAGTCCCCAGAGGCATGGCCACACGCTCTTCAGAGTCCCCAAAGGCGCGGTGAAACACAGTAGCACCGCGGAGAAAGTGGTCCGTTCGCTTTAACCAGGCAACGTTCGGGAGAATCGGCAGCTGCGGCCACTGCTGCATGCCACGCCTGGGTCGGGTCGCGGAGGCCAAACCCGGCCAAGGCGGCGGCACAGCGGGCCCCGCCACCAGTTGCTCCGTACCAGCTTTGACTACACGCACAGCATTGCCTGCGGCCTCCGATAGACTCCTTGGTCCGTGTTTCAAGACGGGCAGGGGATGTCCCTGCCTTGCCAAGCCACTCTTGACACCTTTGCACCACTGTGCACCAACCGGGGTACCGAGAGCCGGGATGAGAGACCTGGAGGGCCTGCACACCACTAGCTCTCCCACTGATTGCACCCGGCGCGGTTGGTAGGCACATGCATCCGGTGCACCACACAGGGGCACACCGGACACCCACAGGGCCATTCTGCCTTGCCACATTTGCCCTCTCGAAGGATGATGCTCCGTGACATGGGTTACGGCTCCGGGCGGGACAGCAGAGCACCAAAGAGCAAAGCCAAGCCCGGAAGCCATCCAGAATCCCAGCCAATGAAGCCTCTTCTCCGTCGGGGCATAGGTCACAGCGACCAAATGCATGCCCCCAGGTCCAGACAGGCGGAGTGCCTCTGCCAGAATGCCACTGCGAATCGATCCCACCAGAGAGTGGGGCTCTGCAGCCAGCCGCAGGCCAGACCCGAGGTCGCTTGTCCAAAAGCCGGGAAGGGCCCCACGACCGCCAATGCCTGTGCGAGAGCCACGGATGGTCCCGCCAGCCACTTCACGGTCCGGGGCCGCATCGCAATCCTCTGTGTCAGGGAAGCATCCACCACCGGTCGCCTGCCGCAGCTTCAGGCACTTTGAACCCTCTTTGCAGAGTCCTTTGCACGTTTCGATCAGTCTACTTGTTAGCTATCGGTCCCATGTCTGTATGCAGCCTTGCCACGGACATGCCTGGCCGTTTGACCTACAGTCCCAAGCAGCTCTACTCCAGGGTCTGGCGTGTGTGCACACCATGGCTAAGAACACCGACCAGTCCTCTTGACAGGAGGGCTGTAGCCCAGGTATCGCGGACCATCCCAGGCCACTCTGACTCTGGATCGGCGCCATAGTAGGTCTGTGCAGCCGTGACAGCCATCCCCATGCCAGCATTGCATCCCGGAGTGCACCCAGTGCTCACCGCATCAGGTGACCAACAACGATACGGGTAGACCGTGTCAATCTGGTTCATTCGCCATTACTGAAGCCATCGCGATTGCTGTCTCTTCCTCTGCCAAGTGATATGCTTAAATTCAGCAGGTAGCTCTCTGTGCTTCAGGTCGCCAGCCGATGGCATTGCGAAGCAATGCAACCCGATGAATCATCCATCAGGGCCGTGCACCGGGAGTGTCAAACCCATCACCCGCGGCCGGAGAAGGCCCAACACCAGCGCCGCGTGCCATGATGGTTCCAGCGCCGTGCAGGGCTTGGCCGCGGGTGATGCAACGGTTCGAATCACTCCACAATGCAGCATGCTCCAACGGTTCTCATCAACGGGCGTCCGAAGGCCAATCGGAGGGCAACACCACGGGTCTCTGTCTCCAGAGGCCGTTGGCACCGCCCCGCTCTGAGCCCGCGGAGTCGCGGCTGGGCCGCGGTCCGTGGGCTCCATGATCAAGCCTCTGCGCGCGGAGAGGTGAAGGACACCCCTCCGCGCTGCTCTGCACGCCAAATGACCCCATGATGAACATGGGATCCCGTGGCATCATTGCAGCCGTATTGGATAACGATTCCGACTCAGACACTGAAGCATCGAAAGGGAGAAACCGGCATTGAACCGCTGGTCTCCACTTGCCTGTTGCGTTCAAAGGTAGTCATCTCCACAAAGCTCACGAGTCTCTGCATTTCGCAATTCCCGTATCGAAGGCTACTCCGTTCTTCCACATCACATGGACCAAGGCATCCACTGCAGCAGGTTGGACATCAACAACCATCTATCTCTGCTCCCTGGCGCGGGAGAGCCCTCAGCGCCGTCACCCACTGGTTGACCAGCAGGTGGCGTTGCACAAAGCTTCGACAATGATCCTGCTGCAGGTTCACCTACAGCAACCTTGTTACAACTTTTGCTTCCTCTAGCAACAGAACATCGCCCAAATTCCATGACAAGACATTGATGTGCACGAGTGCCAATCAGCTTGAGTTCCTGAGGGCTTTATCATTCTGCCATCAGTAGCAACGATGGGCGGTGTGTATAAATGGCAGGGACATAATCTGTGCAAGCTGATGACGTGCACATACCAGGCATTCCTTGTTCATGACAGATAGTTGCAAGCATCAATCCCAAACACGCATTCACAGCTGCAAAGGTTGCCCGCCCACTTCTGGGCAGGACGGTCCCATGGATGGGACACCAAGGCTTGTTCACTGGACCAGTGTAGTGCGCGTGCGGCCCAGAACATCTAGGAGCATCACAGACCTGCTGTTGGCTCTGGCTTGCGTGCACTTGGTAAACATGCACGGCACCCGAGAGAAGCAGCATACCCGGCACTCTCAGACGGGTAATCCACGAGCCCCGGTGGGACCGGCAAGCCGACCCACGGGTCAGGTGTTCCGTCCTACATGAATGCGAGACCGGGGACTATTCAGAGGCAGAGGTCTCACTCGTTATCGGAATCAACCAGACAAATCACTCCACCAATCAGGAGCGGCCATGCACCACCGTCCAGAGGATCAAGAAAGAACCCTCAATCTGTCAATCCCGACTGCGTCCTGACCTGGTAACATTCCCCGTGTTGAGTCAAATTAAGCCGCATACTCCACGCCTTGTGGTGCCATTCCATCAATTCCTTTAAGTTTCAGCCTTGAGACCGTACTCCCCCCTGAATCCGTAAGCTTTGATTTCTCGCTGCAGAGGAGTGAAACCGATGGCATCCTGTTGAGGAGATTATGGCCCACCGACACCGAGCTGACATAGTTTACAGCGGTAGACTACGATGGTATCTGATCATCTTCGCTCCCCACACTCTCGTTCTTGATCGACGAACATGCTCCAGTGGAACGCCTTTGCCGCAGTTGATCCCACAGCGGTCTGAGAATTTCACCTCTGGCGTGTCAATATCCATCACGACGAACAGACCCATCACTGCCGTTCAGAGCCAGCACCGCCCAGCTGCCCGGTGAAGGCCACCGCCGGAGCGGATAGCCTCCGGCCATCTGGGGGCACCAGCACTGCGTTGCCCTTTGCGGACCCTGAGACTCAGCAGAACAGCTGTGTCCACATATGGTCGATCCTTTGCCATCCCGCGCTGAATCATGCAATCAAGTCACGTTTGCTTTGGACGCGCTGAGTTGTTCACAGTGGCATCCATGGACGGCTCCGAGGTCGGGTCGCAAGTGACCCGCGCCCATGTCAGAGGCATGACCGCATCAGCCACCACTGAAGGAGGCTTCTTGCCGGAGCGGTCCGAACCCATGCAAAGCGGGCACGGGGACCATCTGCAGGGGGTTTGAATCCAGCAGCGCATCCACGGAGGCCGCCACCCGGCCTGACGGCCGGGAGACAGCCCCAGCAGAGCGGCCGGACGCCCTGCAGCCCCATGCCCAGGGGTTGACTACGAGCTTTTCAACAGCAGCAACATTTGTATACGCTCTTGGAGCTGGAATTACCGCAGCTGCTGGCACCAGACTTGCCCTCCAGTTGATACTCATTGCTGCGTTTGGATAGCATTCATTGCGGAGTCCCACCCACCACACAGGGTGAGCAGGGCTGCTATGGCTCGTCGCTGTCTCGCCAGACCAGTGTCGGCAGTGGACAATTTGCGCGCCTGCTGCTCGCCTTGGCAATGGTAGCCGTTTCTTAGGCTCCCTCTCCGGAATCAAACCCTGATTTCCCGTTACCCGTGATAGCCATGGTGGTCCACTACACCACCAACCAGAGCTGATAGGTCAGAGACTCACACTGTGGAGCATTCATGGTAGAACCATCTTTGCCATCACAGAAAACGGCCTGAATCACCCTTGCACGCTGCCCTGTACGGGCGCAGGTCTTGATATCGGCCAACTGCCAGTGACCCTGAACGGGCCACAGCTCTGAGCTTCCATGTATTAGCCACCCAGTTGAGGTGAATATCCGGACCGATGTCACAGGGGACCACGAGGGCCCCAAGCAACCAGTGCACAGTCATCAGATTGTCGCCGGTGTAATGAGCCATTCACAGATTCACTCTCAATCCCATGTATTCTGACACTTGCATGGCTTAGTCCTTGAGAGAAGCATATGACAACTGGCAGGATCAACCAGAATCACTCGACTGCATCATGCCCAGGAGCGACCATCGAACCCCATGAAGGGGCGTCAATGGCCTCTCCACGGTGGCTTGCCGTGAGCCACGCCCTCCGACGGACGCCCCGTGGAGGAGCCAATCCGTCGGTGACTGCATCAAACCACGGAGAACCGGAGCTCTCCAAGCGCCCGTGCATGTGCATGCACGGGCCGCGTCTCGGAACCCGCCGGAGATGGACTCCGGCGGGGGGCGATCTCGGATCCATGGCCAGAGGTGGCGCGCACCCCATGGCCGACAGCCAAGGCTGTACCAACTCACGATCGAATGCCTCTGCATCATCTCCGTTGCCCCGCCGCAGGGCAGCCTCGCGAGGGCTGCGCCGCAGCGGGATCGATACAACCAGAACGGGTCTTATCCACGTGGGGGCTGGGTTGATTTGTATAGCGGAGGTTGCAGCCTGCCTCACGCTGTGACCCAGGATCGCCTCCGGCGGTCTCGGGGCCGGGGCGCCATGCGACGCCGCCGGGGGCCTCCCCTTACATAGTAACAAACGGGCCCCGCGGAACGGGAGCTTTCCTCGCGCGATTCGGCCGGGCGAGCCGAAACGGGGATCCATGAAGGCTGCACAGGACATCCGGCTGGGATGGTGACGGGCTGACCCAGGATCGCCTCCGGCGGTCTCGGGGCCGGGGCGCCATGCGACGCCGCCGGGGGCCTCCCCTTACATAGTAACAAACGGGCCCCGCGGAACGGGAGCTTTCCTCGCGCGATTCGGCCGGGCGAGCCGAAACGGGGATCCATGAAGGCTGCACTGGGCAAGCACTGGAATCACCACGTGGAGGCCTGCTCCGCGCGATGATCCCAGTGCCAGCCCTTGACCAGAGGCAGAGAACCCACAGCATGCGGGGCCACTGCGGCTCACAGGCTCGGACCGGTACTAGTCTCATACGATTCATCTCCGGTGAAGCAACTTCCTCGCCTTAGTACACCAGCCCATGAGAGTCACGTGATATGCATGCGGGACCGTGTCCAAAGAGGCATGCACAATGGTAGGCCCGGAAGCCCACCATCAATGTCACGCTATCTCATGCAACCTTGCCGCGGAATGTTTCGACTGCATCACTGCTGACTGGAGGGCGATGCCTCGGATCCAAAACCATAGAAAGCCATGCGATTGTCCAATCACGTCATCTTGCCTCCTCCGACCGGAGGCGTGCGCTGCTCTCGCTGTGCCGCGGCGAGGCCTCCGTGGGCCCTTCGAAGGACGTCACCAGAGACTGAAGCCCAGGCCTCTTCACGGCATTCGAGACGCACGCCCCGGCATTGGCCATCGGAGATCCAACCCCGCGCGGAACGCAGGGCACGCTAGCCTTATTTGACAGTGCTTGTCCAAAGTTCGGTATGCGGAGGCGATCGGGCACTGAGCCCCATGGGGTGTTTGTCGGACACTCTGGTACAGGATGCACCGAGTCGCACGAAGCCATGCGCTCGGATGCTGCTGCCCCATGGGGTGTGCACACGCCGGGTGCCCGGTTCAGACTTAGATGCTTTCAGCCAATATCCGCCATGTGTAGACTAGCAAGCCCCGGCCGCTCAGCCGACCACAGAAACCAGAGGCATGGCACGAGGGTTCCTCTCGTACTACCACGCGCTGCCGTCGTCAAACCCAATCATCACAAGTGTGAAGGCAATCGCGAAGGATCGCCGTCGAGAAGCAAACCGTGCTCATCGGGAGTTCTGAAGACAGAATAGCGGCCGTTGCAGGAGGGTAAAACCAACCTGTCTCACGACGGTCTAAACCCAGCTCACGTTCCCTGTTGGTGGGTGAACAATCCAACTCTTCTACTCGGCTGCAGGTGAGAAGCTAGGAAGAGCCGACATCGAAGGATCAAAAAGCAACGTCGCTTCGAACGCTTGGCTGCCACAAGCCAGTTATCCCTGTGGTAATTTTTCTGACACCTCTGGCTTCAATATCCGGAACTCGCGTGCTTGACCAAAGGATCGCAAGGCCACGCTTGCACATTGTGGACTCTTACTGAAAGTGACTGCATCAGCAGTGCCTTTGACCTGCTCCTCTGTGAGGGGTTTCCGTCCCGCCTGAGCAGTGCTTCGGGACACCTGCGTTGTCCTGTAACAGGTGTGCCGCCCCAGCCAAACTCCCCATCTGAGCAGTGTCCCGAAGCTGCGGCGAACAAAGCACCTGGGTCGCACACGGGCCCAAGGGCCCGGAACTGTGCTTGGCACACGAAGCGGTGAGGCCGTGAGGCACGACGCAAGGGACGTGCCTCTAGGTCGGGCACCAAGAGGTGCCAGCGGCTGCCGTACCCGAATCATCCGATTAGTAAAGCGGCTGTGGAGGTAGTGGTATTTCATTGCAAGCTTGCGCGTAGCAGCGCGGAGCCTCATCATATCCAGAAGGACGGAAGAGCCGACAGTCGAGATGGCCGCGAAGGCCATGATCAATGCCATGAGTTGGCGCGCACTTCCCACCTGTGCTACACCCTCCATGCTGCTGCACTCTGTCAGACTAGAGTCAAACTCAACAGGGTCTTCTTTCCCCGCTGGAACACCCAAGCCCGTTCCCTTGGCGGTTGGTTCACCAGCCAGCATCTAGGGACAGCAGGAATCTCGTTGATCCATTCATGCGCGTCAATAATCAGTCGACGAGGCATTTGGCTACCTTAAGAGAGTCATAGTTACTCCCGCCGTTTACCCGCGCTTGGCTAAATCTCTTTGCATTGACAATCAGAGCACTGGGCAGAAGTCACCTCGCGGAACCAGCCAGCAGGTCCCATCGCAAAGCTGTGTTTCAATTAAACAGTCAGATTCCCCTGCGTAGTACACAAGTTCCGAGTAGACCACACGTGGGTGCCACGGATGGGGCCGACGTCTCAGGTCGGCCATCTCCCCGCCCACGGGAACTGAAGCCAGGCCGCACCCGAAGGCACAGCCTCTCTTCTTTGCACCCCAAAGCTCCGTGCCTCCACCCAAGAGCCGCGGCGGGGCGTGCTTGGCCGTTCCGAGGCACAAGGATCACGCCCGCTGGAGAAGCGGCCTTCGGCTGAGGTGGGGCCTGGACGCCCACGGCCAGAGGACGGCTGGGAAGCCAGCCCTGGCACAGGACAACCAAGCCCCGGAGGGTTCCGTGCAATCCCGACGGGCAGGCCTGACACCCTGGCCCTTGGAGCCACCGCATCTTCCGAAGGTACACAACCAGTTTGCCGATTTCCCTTAGCTGCATTTGCACTGTTGACCAGCGGCGTCTAGCCGAAGAGACCAGCTGCGGTGATTCGGTACGGAGCCATTCCAATCGGATCAGAGCCCCCAGATGGGGGCTTGTCCCGGTTTGGTCACCAAGGGTTCACGCTTTGTTGCACAACTTCGCAGGGCGTTCCATGGAGTCGGTGGCCACCAAAGGCATGGCGCATTCCGGGTCGGCCGAGGCCAAACCCTCAGAGCAGGGCACGCGTAAGTCCAATGGTACCAATGCAGCACCATCTTGCCAAGCAGAGAGCTATGTCGCCATGCAGCATGTCAGTGGATAGCCCACACACTCCAGCTGTCAGATGGAAAAGACAACTCCACAGGGGCGCCACCGAGACGCGGCCCCGCAGCACCGGACTTGAGAACACCAGCGTTGCCACTGGCCCTTCCCAGCAATCTCTCCGAGAAAGCGTTCTGAGTATCATCAGCCAAGACCCTGGTACCAGCGTGTCGGAATATTAGATTCGTCTGCCTGTTCGCCACTCCTGCAAGGCAGAGCCCTGGCACCGAGCTTCACCCGAAGGGCACAGCGCCGCGCACCCCATGGCACCCAGTGGGGGACCAGCACGGCGCCAGCCGCGGGACGGGCGACCCGGAGCCAGAGGCCCCGAACTTTGCAGCCTTTGCCGTATCCGTGAGCATTGCCATCTGGCTTACAATCGACTGACCCATATTCAACGGCTGTTGGTATGGAAGCCTGCTCCACTCCAGTCCTCAACCACTCAGGCCAGCAGCAGGCCTCTGCAAGAGAGAGCCTGCATGAGCCACCAGAAAGAATACTCGCTACTGCAACCAAGATCTGCACCAAGGGATACTTCCCTCCGGGTCACCCCGGAGCCAGCACCGCGAACCCTTGCGTCTCGCCTACGCACTGCTGCACCTGCCCTGCTGCCACAGCAGCGGCGCGGTGTAAGTCAAACAACGCCTCTGGCTTGAGCATCATCCATTTTCGAAGCTGCCCGCTTCGGCAGGTGGGTTGTTACACACTCCTAAGCGGATTCCAACCTTCATGGCCACCGCCCTGCTATCTCTAGCGGACAACATCCTTTGTGGATTCTATGTATGAGCCAGCACTTGAACCCTGCAACCGCGCTCTCGGATCATCCCGCATCGCCAGCACTGCTTACCAGTAATGGCCCACATGGGGCTGCACACTGTTCCGGGTTGGGCCCCAGCGGCCTCAGCGGATGCCCGGGCAGAATGCCCCACCCCGCTGAGGCCAGAAGGCTGCCACCATCTCTCAAACACACTCAGGCACAGCGGACTGCGTTGGGCACGCCGTCGGCCAGGGATGGCCTTTGACGCGCCACACACAGACGCCGGATGCAGAGAAGTGTGCCTCCGATGCTTGCCCATTCACAGTTTGAGAATAGGTTGAGGACTGATAGACTCCCCAGAATGCCTCTCATGCATTGCTTTACCGGACAAAAGCCGCATCACGATCGACGAGTTCGGACACACTCCCAGCCCCAGCTATCCTGAGGGAAACTTGGGCGGAAACCAGCTACTAGATGGTTCGATTGGCCTTTCACCCCTATGCCCCGCTCAGACAACACGATTTGCACGTCAGGATTGCGACCGGCCTCCACCGCAGTTTCCCACGGCTTCGCCGTAGCCAGGTATAGTTCACCATCTTTCGGGTCCCATGGAGGACACCTCGCACTCAGAACCAGTGTCCATTGGATTCAGGCTCGGCAGCTCTTGCATCAGATCGGTTTGCCATTGCACGCCATGGAGAAACATGCGGCACGCAGCACCATAGATCCCGCATGGATCCAAGAGGCAGCACCGCGGCGCAGAGTCCCCAGAGGCATGGCCACACGCTCTTCAGAGTCCCCAAAGGCGCGGTGAAACACAGTAGCACCGCGGAGAAAGTGGTCCGTTCGCTTTAACCAGGCAACGTTCGGGAGAATCGGCAGCTGCGGCCACTGCTGCATGCCACGCCTGGGTCGGGTCGCGGAGGCCAAACCCGGCCAAGGCGGCGGCACAGCGGGCCCCGCCACCAGTTGCTCCGTACCAGCTTTGACTACACGCACAGCATTGCCTGCGGCCTCCGATAGACTCCTTGGTCCGTGTTTCAAGACGGGCAGGGGATGTCCCTGCCTTGCCAAGCCACTCTTGACACCTTTGCACCACTGTGCACCAACCGGGGTACCGAGAGCCGGGATGAGAGACCTGGAGGGCCTGCACACCACTAGCTCTCCCACTGATTGCACCCGGCGCGGTTGGTAGGCACATGCATCCGGTGCACCACACAGGGGCACACCGGACACCCACAGGGCCATTCTGCCTTGCCACATTTGCCCTCTCGAAGGATGATGCTCCGTGACATGGGTTACGGCTCCGGGCGGGACAGCAGAGCACCAAAGAGCAAAGCCAAGCCCGGAAGCCATCCAGAATCCCAGCCAATGAAGCCTCTTCTCCGTCGGGGCATAGGTCACAGCGACCAAATGCATGCCCCCAGGTCCAGACAGGCGGAGTGCCTCTGCCAGAATGCCACTGCGAATCGATCCCACCAGAGAGTGGGGCTCTGCAGCCAGCCGCAGGCCAGACCCGAGGTCGCTTGTCCAAAAGCCGGGAAGGGCCCCACGACCGCCAATGCCTGTGCGAGAGCCACGGATGGTCCCGCCAGCCACTTCACGGTCCGGGGCCGCATCGCAATCCTCTGTGTCAGGGAAGCATCCACCACCGGTCGCCTGCCGCAGCTTCAGGCACTTTGAACCCTCTTTGCAGAGTCCTTTGCACGTTTCGATCAGTCTACTTGTTAGCTATCGGTCCCATGTCTGTATGCAGCCTTGCCACGGACATGCCTGGCCGTTTGACCTACAGTCCCAAGCAGCTCTACTCCAGGGTCTGGCGTGTGTGCACACCATGGCTAAGAACACCGACCAGTCCTCTTGACAGGAGGGCTGTAGCCCAGGTATCGCGGACCATCCCAGGCCACTCTGACTCTGGATCGGCGCCATAGTAGGTCTGTGCAGCCGTGACAGCCATCCCCATGCCAGCATTGCATCCCGGAGTGCACCCAGTGCTCACCGCATCAGGTGACCAACAACGATACGGGTAGACCGTGTCAATCTGGTTCATTCGCCATTACTGAAGCCATCGCGATTGCTGTCTCTTCCTCTGCCAAGTGATATGCTTAAATTCAGCAGGTAGCTCTCTGTGCTTCAGGTCGCCAGCCGATGGCATTGCGAAGCAATGCAACCCGATGAATCATCCATCAGGGCCGTGCACCGGGAGTGTCAAACCCATCACCCGCGGCCGGAGAAGGCCCAACACCAGCGCCGCGTGCCATGATGGTTCCAGCGCCGTGCAGGGCTTGGCCGCGGGTGATGCAACGGTTCGAATCACTCCACAATGCAGCATGCTCCAACGGTTCTCATCAACGGGCGTCCGAAGGCCAATCGGAGGGCAACACCACGGGTCTCTGTCTCCAGAGGCCGTTGGCACCGCCCCGCTCTGAGCCCGCGGAGTCGCGGCTGGGCCGCGGTCCGTGGGCTCCATGATCAAGCCTCTGCGCGCGGAGAGGTGAAGGACACCCCTCCGCGCTGCTCTGCACGCCAAATGACCCCATGATGAACATGGGATCCCGTGGCATCATTGCAGCCGTATTGGATAACGATTCCGACTCAGACACTGAAGCATCGAAAGGGAGAAACCGGCATTGAACCGCTGGTCTCCACTTGCCTGTTGCGTTCAAAGGTAGTCATCTCCACAAAGCTCACGAGTCTCTGCATTTCGCAATTCCCGTATCGAAGGCTACTCCGTTCTTCCACATCACATGGACCAAGGCATCCACTGCAGCAGGTTGGACATCAACAACCATCTATCTCTGCTCCCTGGCGCGGGAGAGCCCTCAGCGCCGTCACCCACTGGTTGACCAGCAGGTGGCGTTGCACAAAGCTTCGACAATGATCCTGCTGCAGGTTCACCTACAGCAACCTTGTTACAACTTTTGCTTCCTCTAGCAACAGAACATCGCCCAAATTCCATGACAAGACATTGATGTGCACGAGTGCCAATCAGCTTGAGTTCCTGAGGGCTTTATCATTCTGCCATCAGTAGCAACGATGGGCGGTGTGTATAAATGGCAGGGACATAATCTGTGCAAGCTGATGACGTGCACATACCAGGCATTCCTTGTTCATGACAGATAGTTGCAAGCATCAATCCCAAACACGCATTCACAGCTGCAAAGGTTGCCCGCCCACTTCTGGGCAGGACGGTCCCATGGATGGGACACCAAGGCTTGTTCACTGGACCAGTGTAGTGCGCGTGCGGCCCAGAACATCTAGGAGCATCACAGACCTGCTGTTGGCTCTGGCTTGCGTGCACTTGGTAAACATGCACGGCACCCGAGAGAAGCAGCATACCCGGCACTCTCAGACGGGTAATCCACGAGCCCCGGTGGGACCGGCAAGCCGACCCACGGGTCAGGTGTTCCGTCCTACATGAATGCGAGACCGGGGACTATTCAGAGGCAGAGGTCTCACTCGTTATCGGAATCAACCAGACAAATCACTCCACCAATCAGGAGCGGCCATGCACCACCGTCCAGAGGATCAAGAAAGAACCCTCAATCTGTCAATCCCGACTGCGTCCTGACCTGGTAACATTCCCCGTGTTGAGTCAAATTAAGCCGCATACTCCACGCCTTGTGGTGCCATTCCATCAATTCCTTTAAGTTTCAGCCTTGAGACCGTACTCCCCCCTGAATCCGTAAGCTTTGATTTCTCGCTGCAGAGGAGTGAAACCGATGGCATCCTGTTGAGGAGATTATGGCCCACCGACACCGAGCTGACATAGTTTACAGCGGTAGACTACGATGGTATCTGATCATCTTCGCTCCCCACACTCTCGTTCTTGATCGACGAACATGCTCCAGTGGAACGCCTTTGCCGCAGTTGATCCCACAGCGGTCTGAGAATTTCACCTCTGGCGTGTCAATATCCATCACGACGAACAGACCCATCACTGCCGTTCAGAGCCAGCACCGCCCAGCTGCCCGGTGAAGGCCACCGCCGGAGCGGATAGCCTCCGGCCATCTGGGGGCACCAGCACTGCGTTGCCCTTTGCGGACCCTGAGACTCAGCAGAACAGCTGTGTCCACATATGGTCGATCCTTTGCCATCCCGCGCTGAATCATGCAATCAAGTCACGTTTGCTTTGGACGCGCTGAGTTGTTCACAGTGGCATCCATGGACGGCTCCGAGGTCGGGTCGCAAGTGACCCGCGCCCATGTCAGAGGCATGACCGCATCAGCCACCACTGAAGGAGGCTTCTTGCCGGAGCGGTCCGAACCCATGCAAAGCGGGCACGGGGACCATCTGCAGGGGGTTTGAATCCAGCAGCGCATCCACGGAGGCCGCCACCCGGCCTGACGGCCGGGAGACAGCCCCAGCAGAGCGGCCGGACGCCCTGCAGCCCCATGCC
>CAXIWF010000214.1:127500-173365 GCA_964036045.1 Eutreptiella sp. 'Long Island Sound 2002' | reverse complement strand
TTGCTCGTCTCGAGTCTCCGTGACCGAGTCGTGTAGCAGCGCTAACAACGATAACCACGATAGGACGCGGTAGAGGGATTGATTAGAAAGATTGCAGATGATTAGCGGTCAGATCAGGGTGATTAGTCATACACACAAGTGCATAGCAACGTTCTTCGCGTGCGCCCCTTTTGTTTTCTCTCCTTGCTTCACTCCCCAGCGGTAGGTAAGGTAGGT
This sequence comes from Eutreptiella sp. 'Long Island Sound 2002', assembly GCA_964036045.1. Classification (NCBI taxonomy): domain Eukaryota; phylum Euglenozoa; class Euglenophyceae; order Eutreptiales; family Eutreptiaceae; genus Eutreptiella; species Eutreptiella sp. 'Long Island Sound 2002'. Next base: position 173,149 of record CAXIWF010000214.1, on the reverse strand, counting down.
ACGCCCAGGCGGGGCCACCCCCTGGTGGAGTCAAGATTGTGGTGGAGATGGGCAGGTCTGCCCACGTGATTGTGCATAGTCGTGCATGCACACACGCATTAAAGGGTAGGCCACGCGAAGTGCGCACGGTAAACCTTGTTTAGGCTACCCAGGGGCTCCTCGGTACGTTCTTTAAGAGAACCTGAGGAGTCCCTTAACGCTTGCTTGCTTGATAAGGGTAGCTGCTCCATGCAGCGTGTTTGCGGACAGCGTATTATAGGGCACACTGAGAAGGGTATAATACCTGGAGTGTGCCTTGGTTCCTCCGCCGCAAACGCCCTTTCATTTGCCTTTGTTTTACAGGTGGGCAGGTAGGGTGAGTGGTGCAGCAGCATTTTTTTTTATGCCCTGCTAAACAGGGGCGCAGCTCACACAAACAAGTAACTCCGCTCCGCCTGTGGCAGAGCAGGGAGTCCGACTTCATCGACATCTGCGCTTTGCACACGAGAGCACTCCTTCCCTCCAAGCCCTTGCAGGGGAAACGCGTTGTGGCGTCCCCTGTGAGGCCACAGTTGCTTAGTAGCGCTGTGTTCTCTTGTCATTTCACAGGTGGGTCGCTAGGACCCTCGAGAACTTCCTCTTCGCAACGCCAAGTAGAGTGTGCGTGTAGGAGTGGTAGTCCTGCGTGGGGGCTAGAGCCAGTTGCCCAGCGCTCGCCCACCAGGATGGTGGCACTGTAGGGTGTGTAGGACCTGTAGGGGGCGTGTCACTGTCCCACCCTTTTCCTGCAATTTTAGCTGGGTTGGTGGGCTGTGACAGTGGGTTAGGTTAGTGTTTTTGGCCACATAGCAAACAGGCGTTTTGCATGCCTTCATAGCTTTTGGCCACCCCTCCCTGTAGTAGACAGGTAGGTAGGGAAAACAATACCTGGATTAACACTCTGGGTATTCCCCCAAGGTTTTGCGCCAGCAAAGAAATTGGGCGCATAGGGGAGGGGAGACCCGGGGCGTACCCCGTGGCATCAATAAGCCAACCCTCCAGGTTCAGCAAGGGCGCAGACTTGGGTATAATTAGGACACCACTTCTGCGGCTTGCTCTCAGGACCTTAGGACTAGCACACTCACACATACGCTTTGGCAGGTAAGGGTAAGGTTCAGTCCCTAGCTTTATTCTTGGAGGCAAGCATCTCAGCGAGCCTCAACAACTCACCCAGGTTGTTCTGGGACAAGTAGTCAACCAGAACTGAGTTTAGGCGTCCCTCAGGTAGAACAAATGCAGAGAAGGGCTCCCAGGTGGCCTCTTCGACTCCAAACCCTTCCCAGAGGGTGAGGAAGCGCCAACCCTGGCGATAGCGGTGGCGTAGGACAGACTTCACCAGGTAGAAGCCCTCCTTAGCCATCTCCTCGGCGTTCATGTCGGGGAGTTCACCTTCAACTTCCATAGGGCTGGCAGCCCCTTGTAGGTCCAGAGCGGCGATTTCCTCGTCGTTCAGCTCCCACTCCTCCCCACAGAGGTCTTCAGGATCATGGTAGCGCTTCAGGTGTTGAGCGGCGCACACCAGGGTCCCCCCTAGACGGGGAGAACACCGCACGGTGATACGGTGTCCATCCACAGATAGGATCTTGTACGGTCCGAAGTATGGGTCATCGCTGGTAGAGCGTGGCCAGGCGGGTAGTCGACTGTGGTGCACCAGCACCCAGTCCCCTTCTTGGTAGGTGGCCGGTACACGGTGTTTGTTCTTCTTGTTCCACTGACGCTCCCTCACTCTCTGGAGCATAGCCTTGGCCTTGTCCACCTTCGCTTGTTGTTCTTGGACCCATTCACCCACAGAAGAATGGGTGTCCTCTGGATAGGGGGCATGTAGGAACCATGCCGGGCGCCCCATGAATAGCTCATGTGGCGAGTAGCCAGTAGCTGAACTCTCTTGGGAGTTCATCATCAAGGATATGACGGGGAGTAGTCTCACCAAGTCTCTGGTGCGTTCAGTTTTGCACCATATCCTGACGTTCTCCTTCACGACACGAATCTGTCGCTCACATAGGGGGTTGCTCGTGTGAGAGTAGGGAATCCCCGTAGACACCTGGACATTGAGGGACCTCAGGACCCTCTTGTACCAGCCAGTATCTGAGCGTACTCGTACGTCCTCATCGGAGTTGATCTCCTTGGGCGCCCCATAGACACAAAACCACTCCTCCAGGAGTATCTTGATAGTCTCCTCCCCGGTAATGTGCTTGGTACATGGGAACACCCTGGTAAACCTGGTCAACCCACAGGTTACCACGAGGGCGAAGTCATAGCCCCCGAACTTCGGCATCTCCGTGTAGTCCACGTATAGAACACTGTTAGCACAGTGAGGGATGGGCAGGGTCGAGTAGAGACCTCTGTCCCTGATATCCCCTGGTTTACAGGACCTGCACGGGCACTTGTCCACGATAGGCAGGAGCGTCTTCCGCAGCTGGTCGTCAGTCCACGTAGTGTGGAACCACTGCTTGAACAGCCTCAGGGTACGGTCAGCACCCACATGACCACTGGACTCATGGGTCCACTTCAGCAGCGCTGGGACTCGGTCACTAGGCACCACGATGCGGTCCTCGTGCCAGAGGTAGCTCTTGTCCCGCTTCCACTGGTCTTGGTTGACCAGGAGGGGTTCAAGGCGTTTCTCCAGGCGCCGGTAGATATCCCCAAACTCCTGTAGGTACTCCGATTGTTGGAGTCCATCCAGGGGGCGTATCATGGTCATGTTCAGGTCCAGGTGTACGTCCATACGGCTGAACGCTTCCTTAGCCAGCGCTTCAGACCGGGCACCAATCAGGGCGTCGAAGTTGTTGCGGCTGATGTAGTCGGCACACTCGTTCTTCACTCCCTGGATATGGTGTACCGTCAGCCGTAGTTGACTGAGGTAGGTCCACCAGCGACGTAGCTTGGCCTTCTCAGGTGGGGGGCCCTTCTGGAAACTGCGGACCGGTTCTTGGTCGCATAGCCAGACCACAGGGTTACTCCCCAACAGTCGTGCTTGTGAGGATAGCACCAGCATACCCGCGAGCAGTTCCTGCTCATAGGTGGAGTAGTTCCCTCTGGCCTGGTTCCACTTCCAGTTCCAGTGGCCCAGAGGTACTAGGACCCACTTGTCGTCAGGGTAGCTGTGCTTGAGGGTTCCATCTCGGTTGAGACCTTCCGTCCCCCATTGGGAAATGGCCGAGTCGAACTCCTCCTTCTCTAGTGCTTGCTATTGGAACAACGTTCCACCACCGCCCACATTGCTGGCGTCGGTCACCAGGATAATCTCCCCTTGTGCCCTAGGCACGCCCAAGCACTTAGCGTTGGCTACCTTGTCTTTGAGCTCGTCAAACGCTTGTTGCTCTTGTGGGCCCCAGCGCCAAGTAGTACTCTTCTTGATCAAGTCAGTCAGTACCGCGCTGGTGTAGGTGAAGTTTTTGATGTGGCGGCGATAGAAGTTGCACGCCCCAATGAAACTGCGTACATCATGAAGTCCTTTCTTGGGGTCTTCGTGTCGTACCTTGGCATCCATCAGGGGTTTGGCCTTAGAGGCCGCTGGGGTCCACCACCCATAGCCAACGTCAAACCCCAGGTACTGCATGGTCTCCTGCATGAACTCACACTTCTCCAGCTTGAGTCGTGTGTGGTTCTCCTGGCAGACCGCAAAGAACTCACCCAAGAGGATTAGGTGATCCTCCTGGGTATTGGTCCCGAGGCATACATCGTCGATGTGAGCCTCCATCTGGGCCCCACGGGATATGAGCTCCTGCACCTTAGGTCTTCTTCGTAGGATGGACAAGATCTTGTTCATCAGCTCTTGGAACAGAGCGGGGGCGTTAGCCACGCCGAATGGCATGACCTTCCACTTGAATACCCTCCCCTGAGGGGTGATGAAGGCCAGTAGTTCCTGCGCGTTGGGCGTCAGGTCCACTTGCCAGAATCCACTTCGCTTGTCCATCTTGGTCTTGTAGCGACAGGAGGCTATCTTCTCCAGGGTAGACTCCATATTGGGAATGGACCCTGAGTGGTTCAGCGTCTTCTTGTTCAGCTCTCCATAGTCCACTACCAGCCGTTTGGCTGTAGACCCAGGTTTAGCCACCAGGAAACAGGGGCTGCAGTGTAGGGGGTAGTCCCCATCCTTGTACTCCAGGACTAGGCCAGCGTCGATACATTCTTGTATCTGTCGCTCAATCTCGTCGGCCTGCTCTTTAGGAGCTGGATAGGGTCTCCTCCGGATCTTGTGACCCACGAACTCGGGTTTCAGCTTGAGGTCCATCTGTACCAGCTTGTCGCATGAGGCTGGAGGGGGTAGTTCTCCGAACACCTCCAGATAGGTCCTTATCAGCTTTTGTACCCGCGGGTCCAGTACCTTGATCTTGTCCTCCATGTCCTCGTCGGAGTGTAAGTTGCTTGCCCCTTGAATAGACGTCGGGAGGTGATCCTCCACCGACTCTTCGCCCGCGGTAGCATCCTTCAGCCCTTGGTAGGCATACAGAAGGTCTTGCTCAACCATCTCCGGTGGACGATGGCAACATAGGCACGCTTTAGGGGGTTCACATACACATTCCTCCGAGAGGTCGTCCTCATCTGGGGTCCTCACATGGGCACCCCATACGCTCTTCATGAGCTTGAGATCTACCTCCCTTTGCCAGGTGGTGATCTTCTGTTCGAGGTCCTCCTTCAGTTGAGATAGGTCTCCCATACGTCCTTGCTTCAGTGGCCACGAGCTGCGGGTAGGCTTCGCGTAGCATAGCTTTTTCGCCACCAACTTCCTCTTGGAATCCACATACTCCCTGAGCCTGGATCTAGGGTCCAGCTCTTCATCCACGGGGTCTTCCACCCTCATGGAGAGTAGGGGTTTTAGTGGGGCGACGTACTCGGCGTTCTCCACTTCTTCCACCGCAGTCTGCACGAAGAAGGCGTCGTGCTCAGTTTCGTCGTCTGAGTGGATAGAGCTAGGTAGCTCAGATAGTCCACACTCAGAGACTCCATCAGGAACAGGTACATGGCAGGGAGAGCTGGGGGCGTTAGTGTCAGTCACGACGTACTCATCTCCTCCGGGTGTAGTTTCAACAGCATCTTGAGGTCGTAGGCGATCCTTCAAGTCACCCAAGGCGAGTCCATCGCTTTCTCGTTGTATAGCCTGGACCAGAGTAGGGTCCAGGTCTTCCCAGGGGATGGTGGTAAGACCTCCGTCCACCACGCTGAGCATACTCCCCCATCCGGGCTTCCCAATGGGCGTCTTGCGTCCCAGAGGCACGTAGATGGCCTCATCAGGTAACCGCACAGAGCTGATAGTCAGCTTGTCAAGGAGGGTTCGCCAGTACTCGTTGCCCCCATGGGCTCCCCAATCGGGGGAACACAGGACCATACGGGAACGTTCCAAGGCCACCTTGGTCAGCACCTTCCCCAGTTCACTGAATCTGGGGTTCCCGTAGGCCATCCCGAAAGAGGGCCAGTAAAATTTGTAGCTGCAGTTCTTCCCCTTGCTGCAGTATAGGTCCAGTACATGCTGCTTGTCGCTGGCGAACAGTTCCACACTTAGGTCTTCTCGAGAGTAACCCAACTCCTTCAGACCTTGGTCTAGGACTTCCCCCAATAGTTGATAGTCCTCAGTTTTGGAGGCCGCCATCATGTTCGAGGGCTCCTCCTTCGATAGTCTCAGGTAACTGGAGGTATGTTCCGACTGCTCCAGTGGCACAGACTCTCTGCCACTGCCGTGGTCCACGTACAGGAGGTAGGGCGCTTGCAGCGTCAGGGATTGTATCTGGGAGTGCTGCACGAAGAAGTCAGTACCCAGTACAAAGTCGAAGGCTTCAGTGTCCATCACATAGAACCGATGGGCGATAGTCTTGGAGCCCATAGGTACCTCCACTTCGCAGTCCCCGCAGCTGTGCACCACATGTCCATCCCCCATCCGTATAGCGGCGGTGGTCATGGTGTTCTTCAGGCTCCCACAAGGTAAAATTTTCTTGGCCACTATCGATATTGTGGCTCCAGTATCCAGTACCCCCAGGTATTCACGTCCCCCTAGTCGGATACGTACCCAAAACACCAGGTCTTGGGTGCCACCAGAGCGTCCCCGTCAGAACTCCGCGGGACAGGTCACCTCGAACCCCTTGTTCCGCAATTTGCTGGCCATCCTCATGAAACGGCTTCTCTTCTTGGCGTTGCCGTCGTCACCACCTTCATGCTCACGCTTGGCTCCTTGTTCTTGCTGGGCCTGCGTCTGTGAGCGTGTGGTACGCTCAGACTGCCCTCCAGAGGGCTCGGAGTTCCCCCCTGGATTAGGGTTGGGGTTACCTCCGTTCTTGTCCTTGTTCTTGTTGTCGTTCTGGCGATTAGCGCCTCCTCCTCGTCCGCCTTGACCCTTGTCTTGACCACCTTGACCACGTCCTTTCGACTTGCCCTTGCCGGAGTCGTTGCCTTTGGCCTTGCCTCCACCTTTGCCTGAGCTTTTGCCAGGATCTTCCCCCTTAAGCTTCGCCGATAGGCGTTGCTTATGGTAGCACTCGTCCTCATAGTGCTTCCGCTTACCGCAGAATGCACACGTGATGGTGCAGCGGTAATGATCCGGCATCTTCACCTTGGCGCCGGTGATCTTTTCCTGCTGCTTCCCCTGGACAACAAAGCAGTCTCGCTGCTCGCAGTCGGAGGCATGCTGCAGGTGGCCCTGTTCATCTCTGGCATCACACCAGAATAGCTCCTTCACGTTCTCCATTAGGCGGGCGTGGGCGTGTTTGGGGCTAGTCCCCTGCCCAGGTCGGGACCGTTGGTACCCTTTGCCTCCAGAACCTCCACCACCAGGGCGGTAGTGGTTCAGGTGTTGGTCGCTCTCCTTCTCCAGCGCCATCTCCAGGAGCAGCACGCATAGATCCTCGTAGCGGAGGGATCTAGCCTTGCGCTCAGCCGTCAGACGGCACTCGTCCCATAGCTCACGGGGGAGCTTGGAGCACAACCAAAACAGCAGGTCGTCGCTGCTGTAGGAACCGGGCGTCAGTCGTCCAGCCCAGTGGTCCAGGTCCGCCAACAGCTCGGAGACCCTGCCGGGTTTGGGGTTGTTGGGCAGGACGGGCAGGTTCTGGATCTCGGCCCTGATGGAGAGGTCGGTCTCGTAGGTTGGGTACTGCCTCTCCAGGGCAACCAACACGTCGGCAAAGGTGGCGGAGTTGGTGACGATCTGCCTGACCTGCTTCTCCAGGTACTTCGTCTTGCAGCACTGCAGGAGCAGGTCGCACTTCACTCGCCCACTCGCGTGGGTTTGGCCGGTCAGTCGTAGAAACCGGCCAAAGTTCTCAGCGAACTCGCTGAGGTCCTTGCCTGTGAATTCAGGCAGGTTCACCACTATCTTGGAGGTGGCAATAGCCTTCGCCTCCTGAGCTCGGCGTCCTTCAGGGCGTCGGGTCTTCTTCTTCTTCTTCTTCTTCTTCTTACCCTTGGAGTCCTCGGGGTCCTCAGGGTCTTCGTCATCCGATGGCGAAGAAGAAGTCATCGAAGGCGGCCCATCATCGGAGGGGTCTCCGCCTAGATCACTGGAGCCATAAGGCTCCACGTCCACCATAGCCCTTAGGGCTGTCAGCCCCAGCTGGTCCAGCTCGGCCCTCGTCGAGTTCGTCACGTGACTGTAGGGCGGCCGGGCTGTCCTCGGGACGAATGGGCCTCTTGGTACTGCTGCAGGAGTCGGCATCGGTCGGCTCCTCAGGCTCCCCAGGGTATTCGTCAACCCTGCCGCCAGGTGGTTAGCCTGTACTCGGTGGGGTGACATCCCCACTGTCGTAGGTGACGCATGGGACGGGATCATCAGGGGCTGCAGTTTCTCCCTGATCTCTTGCGTGAGGTCGCTCACGATTTTCGAAGTGGCTCCTTGGAGCACCTCGTTGATCTCCGACCGCGTCAGGGACCTGTTGGAGGATCTTCCCGATCCTCTACTCCTGCCTCCCAGAGACTCTGGTCCTCTCCTCAACCCACTCAGGGGTGCATACCCAGGTGTACACCCAGGAGCATACCCAGGAACTTCCATGTAGGTTCCCGTGGCGTGGAGTGGATGGGGATGGTCAGCCGCATACCAACGCGGCGCAGAGCTGGAAGCCACCGGCTCACTGGCAGTAGTTGCCTCAAGGAGCGCAGTGGTAGGTGGGCCCATGCCATAGGCGGGGTAGTGAGGCATGCCAGTAAAGCCTGTGCCCTCTGCCATAGGCTGGTTGGTTGTGGAAGTGGATGTAGCGGCGGCTGGGTGTGTGGTGGTTATGGGAGAGGGTGATGCTTGGAGGCCAGAAGCGCTTGGTGCGCCTTCGAAGGTAGGGACATCCGTCGGGTCTTGCCTTTGCTCCTCTCCTTCGTCTGCTCCTTCTCCAGCATCCTTCTCGCTCTCGTTTCCTCTCTTCCTCTTCACAGGCTGAGGCTGAGAGACCATTTCCTTCACCGACAGGGCCCCAAAGGCCGTCTGGAGGCCATCCAAGGAGTCCTCCGCCGTATCCATTGGCCCATGTAAGGGCTCCACCGAAGGTACAGCGTCAGGCGCCGGCCTTGCCGGTGTCTCTGGCGCTGGCGCTGTGTTCACCTCGGCGTCCACTCTTCCTGGATCCATCTTAATCCACCCTTCTGCTTATGTTTGCCTGCTCGGAGCACTGGTTGTACGGCGCGGGGTCGCTGCCGGTGCACAGAGACAGGCTGCCTCTTGCTACCAGAAAAGTTTATAGTGTTTTCAGCACTGTGTTTTTGCTTCTCCTGCTGCTTGTTGTTGCTGTAGGGTGTCCTGCTGCTGGTTTTGGATGATGAAAAGCTTTTGTTTGTTGAAATACAGTAAAGCCAACTCAATCCAGGATAGCCCAAGCCAATAGTATGCAAGGAGAAGGTAATTCAGGATCAAAGCATGAAGGGCTGCAGTGTAGACAGTGAAAGATGATTAGATATTCACAGAAACTGCAACTCAGGATACAAATGAATGCATATTCACAGAGATAGCTGAAATGTTTTGGGAAAAGAGTTAGAAAACTGCCTCAGGATCACTCTCTCTCCATAGTGCCATCTTAGGAGATGTGCACTCTTTGTTTTGGCTCCCATATGTGCTGAGGTGGCATGGTATGTGGCGATGAGGTCACTGCCATGTCACATGGGATCTTCCTACTCAGTTGGGATCTTCCTACTTAGTTAGGCTGACCAGGAATTGAACCCAGGACCTCTCAAAAAGAGGTGCCTAACCCCCTATGGTGCATACCACTAGGGCAGATAAGTATTCATGGAAAAACATAGATAAATTCATAGGCTCTACCTTAGGTATGTCAGTGCTCAGTCAACTCAGGAAAAGATGTTTTACTTCTGATTGAAAGGGGATTAAGGGGTCCACTCCATTTCCTGATTGGGTGTTTGGTTCCATAGGTCAAAATGTGTTCTCACCACTTTTGGCTGGACCAATACTAAGATAAAAATGCATGGATGCTCAGTGAATCTCTAATACAACTAGAGTATGTCCTAAAGCAATGGAAAAGCCCTTTTTCTTACTCGTGACATGATGTCACGTTACATGATGTCCTGTGACATGATGTCACGTGACATGATGTCCTGTGACATGATGTCCTGTGACGTGATGTCACCTGACATGATGTCACGTGACATGATGTCCTGTGACATGATGTCCTGTGACATGATGTCCTGTGACATGATGTCCTGTGACATGATGTCACGTGACATGATGTCCTGTGACATGATGTCCTGTGACATGATGTCCTGTGACATGATGTCCTGTGACATGATGTCCTGTGACATGATGTCCTGTGACATGATGTCACGTGACATGATGTTCTGTTACATGATGTCACGTGACAAGATGTCACGTGACATTATGTCGTGTGACATGATGTCCTGTGACATGATGTCATGTGAGCTGATGTCCTGTGACATGATGTCACGTGACATGATGTCACGTGATATGATGTCACGTGACGTGATGTCACGTGACGTGATGTCACGTGACGTGATGTCCTGTGACATGATGTCACGTGACATGATGTCCTGTGACATGATGTCCTGTGACATGATGTCACGTGACATGATGTCACGTGACATGATGACCTGTGACATGATATCCTGTGACATGATGTCCTGTGACATGATGTCCTGTGACATGATGTCACCCGACATGATGGCTTGTGACATGATGTCACGTGACATGATGTCACGTGACATGATATCCTGTGACATGATGTCCTGTGACATGATGTCCTCTGACATGATGTCCTGTGACATGATGTCCTGTGACATGATGTCACGTGACATGATGTCACGTGACATGATGTCACGTGACATGATGTCACTTGACATGATGTCCTGTGACATGACGTCACGTGACATGCTGTCCTGTGACATGATGTCCTGTGACATGATGTCACGTGACATGATGTCGTGTGACATGATGTCGTGTGACATGATGTCCTGTGACATGATGTCCTGTGACATTATGTCCTGTGACATGATGTCCTGTGACATGATGTCCTGTGACATGATGTCACGTGACATGATGTCACGTGACATGATGTCCTGTGACATGATGTCCTGTGACATGATGTCCTGTGACATGATGTCCTCTGACATGATATCCTGTGACATGATGTCCTGTGACATGATGTCCTGTGACATGATGTCCTGTGACATGATGTCCTGTGACATGATGTCACGTGACATGATGTCACGTTACATGATGTCTTGTGACATGATGTCACGTGACATGATGTCCTGTGACATGATGTCCTGTGACGTGATGTCACGTGAGCTGATGTCCTGTGACATGATGTCACCTGACATGATGTCACGTGATATGATGTCACGTGACATGATGTCCTGTGACATGATGTCCTGTGACATGATGTCCTATGACATGATGTCCTGTGACATGATGTCACGTGACATGATGTCCTGTGACATGATGTCCTGTGACATGATGTCCTGTGACATGATGTCACGTGACGTGATGTCCTGTGACATGATGTCCTGTGACATGATGTCATGTGAGCTGATGTCCTGTGACATGATGTCACGTGACATGATGTCACGTGATATGATGTCACGTGACGTGACGTCACGTGACGTGATGTCACGTGACGTGATGTCACGTGACATGATGTCCTGTGACATGATGTCACGTGACATGATGTGCTGTGACATGATGTCCTGTGACATGATGTCACGTGACATGATGACCTGTGACATGATATCCTGTGACATGATGTCCTGTGACATGATGTCCTGTGACATGATGTCACGTGACATGATGGCCTGTGACATGATGTCACGTGACATGATGTCACGTGACATGATGTCCTATGACATGATGTCCTATGACATGATGTCCTGTGACATGATGTCCTGTGACATGATGTCCTGTGACATGATGTCCTGTGACATGATGTCCTGTGACATGATGTCACGTGACATGATGTCACGTGACATGATGTCACGTGACATGATGTCCTGTGACATGATGTCCTGTGACATGATGTCACGTGACATGATGTCCTGTGACATGATGTCACGTGACATGATGTCCTGTGACATGATGTCACGTGACATGATGTCGCGTGACATGATGTCCTGTGACATGATGTCCTGTGACATGATGTCCTGTGACATGATGTCCTGTGACATGATGTCACGTGACATGATGTCCTGTGACATGATGTCCTGTGACATGATGTACTGTCACATGATGTCACGTGACATGATGTCGCGTGACATGATGTCCTGTGACATGATGTCCTGTGACATGATGTCCTGTGACATGATGTCCTGTGACATGATGTCGCGTGACATGATGTCCTGTGACATGATGTCCTGTGACATGATGTCCTGTGACATGATGTCACGTGAGCTGATGTCATGTGACATGATGTCACCTGACATGATGTCACGTGACATGGGGTCCTGTGACATGATGTCCTGTGACATGATGTCCTGTGACATGATGTCCTGTGACATGATGTCACGTGACATAATGTGCTGTTACATGATGTCACGTGACATGATGTCCTGTGACATGATGTCACGTGACATGATGTTCTGTGACATGATGTCCTGTGACATGATGTCACGTGAGCTGATGTCTTGTGACATGATGTCACGTGACATGATGTCATGTGACATGATGTCCCGTGACATGATGTCCTGTGACATGATGTCCTGTGACATGATGTCCTGTGACATGATGTCCTGTGACATGATGTCCTGTGACATGATGTCACGTGACATGATGTTCTGTTACATGATGTCACGTGACATGATGTCACGTGACATGATGTCCTGTGACATGATGTCACGTGACATGATGTCCTGTGACATGATGTCCTGTGACATGATGTCACGTGAGCTGATGTCCTGTGACATGATGTCACGTGACATGATGTCACGTGATATGATGTCACGTGACGTGATGTCACGTGACGTGATGTCACGTGACGTGATGTCACGTGACATGATGTCCTGTGACATGATGTCACGTGACATGATGTCCTGTGACATGATGTCCTGTGACATGATGTCACGTGACATGATGTCACGTGACATGATGACCTGTGACATGATATCCTGTGACATGATGTCCTGTGACATGATGTCCTTTGACATGATGTCACGTGACATGATGTCCTGTGACATGATGTCACGTGACATGATGTCACGTGACATGATGTCCTATGACATGATGTCCTGTGACATGATGTCCTGTGACATGATGTCCTGTGACATGATGTCCTGTGACATGATGTCACGTGACATGATGTCACGTGACATGATTTCCTGTGACATGATGTCACGTGACATGATGTCCTGCGACATGATGTCACGTGACATGATGTCCTGTGACATGATGTCACGTGACATGACGTCACGTGACATGATGTCCTGTGACATGATGTCACGTGACATGATGTCACGTGATATGATGTCACGTGACGTGATGTCCTGTGACATGATGTCACGTGACATGATGTCACGTGACATGATGTCACGTGACATGATGTCCTATGACATGATGTCCTGTGACATGATGTCCTGTGACATGATGTCACGTGACATGATGTCACGTGACATGATGTCCTGTGACATGATGTCACGTGACATGATGTCCTGTGACATGATGTCACGTGACATGATGTCCTGTGACATGATGTCACGTGACATGACGTCACGTGACATGATGTCCTGTGACATGATGTCACGTGATATGATGTCACGTGACATGATGTCCTGTGACATGATGTCACGTGATATGATGTCACGTGACATGATGTCCTGTGACATGATGTCACCTGACATGATGTCACGTGACATGATGTCCTGTGACATGATGTCCTGTGACATGATGTCCTTTGACATGATATCACGTGACATGATGTCCTGTGACATGATGTCCTGTGACATGATGTCCTGTGACATGATGTCCTGTGACATGATGTCCTGTGACATGATGTCACGTGGCATGATGTTCTGTTACATGATGTCACGTGACTCATGTCACGTGACATGATGTCCTGTGACATGATGTCACGTGACATGATGTCCTGTGACATGATGTCCTGTGACATGATGTCACGTGAGCTGATGTCCTGTGACATGATGTCACGTGACATGATGTCACGTGATATGATGTCACGTGACGTGATGTCACGTGACGTGATGTCACGTGACGTGATGTCACGTGACATGATGTCCTGTGACATGATGTCACGTGACATGATGTCCTGTGACATGATGTCCTGTGACATGATGTCACGTGACATGATGTCACGTGACATGATGACCTGTGACATGATATCCTGTGACATGATGTCCTGTGACATGATGTCCTTTGACATGATGTCACGTGAAATGATGTCCTGTGACATGATGTCACGTGACATGATGTCACGTGACATGATGTCCTATGACATGATGTCCTGTGACATGATGTCCTGTGACATGATGTCCTGTGACATGATGTCCTGTGACATGATGTCCTGTGACATGATGTCACGTGACATGATGTCCTATGACATGACGTCACGTGACATGATGTCCTGTGACATGATGTCACGTGACATGACGTCACGTGACGTGATGTCCTGTGACATGATGTCACGTGACATGATGTCACGTGACATGATGTCCTATGACATGATGTCCTGTGACATGATGTCCTGTGACATGATGTCCTGTGACATGATGTCCTGTGGCATGATGTCACGTGACATTATGTCACGTGACATGATGTCCTGTGACATGATGTCACGTGACATGATGTCCTGTGACATGATGTCACGTGACATGATGTCCTGTGACATGATGTCACGTGACATGACGTCACGTGACATGATGTCCTGTGACATGATGTCACGTGACATGATGTCACGTGATATGATGTCACGTGACATGATGTCCTGTGACATGATGTCACGTGATATGATGTCACGTGACATGATGTCCTGTGACATGATGTCACCTGACATGATGTCACGTGACATGATGTCCTGTGACATGATGTCCTGTGACATGATGTCCTGTGACATGATGTCCTGTGACATGATGTCACGTGACATGATGTCCTGTGACATGATGTCCTGTGACGTGATGTCCTGTGACATGATGTCCTGTGACATGATGTCACGTGACATGATGTTCTATTACATGATGTCACGTGACATGATGTCACGTGACATGATGTCCTTTGACATGATGTCACGTGACATGATGTCCTGTGACATGATGTCACGTGAGCTGATGTCCTGTGACATCATGTCACGTGACATGATGTCCTTTGACATGATGTCACGTGACATGATGTCCTGTGACATGATGTCCTGTGACGTGATGTCCTGTGACATGATGTCCTGTGACATGATGTCACGTGACATGATGTTCTATTACATGATGTCACGTGACATGATGTCACGTGACATGATGTCCTGTGACATGATGTCACGTGACATGATGTCCTGTAACATGATGTCCTGTGACATGATGTCACGTGACATGATGTCACGTGACATGATGACCCGTGACATGATATCCTGTGACATGATGTCCTGTGACGTGATGTCCTGTGACATGATGTCACGTGACATGATGTCACGTGATATGATGTCACGTGACGTGATGTCACGTGACGTGATGTCACGTGACGTGATGTCACGTGACATGATGTCCTGTGACATGATGTCACGTGACATGATGTCCTGTGACATGATGTCCTGTGACATGATGTCACGTGACATGATGTCACGTGACATGATGACCTGTGACATGATATCCTGTGACACCATGTCCTGTGACATGATGTCCTTTGACATGATGTCACGTGACATGATGTCCTGTGACATGATGTCACGTGACATGATGTGACGTGACATGATGTCACGTGACATGATGTCCTGTGACATGATGTCCTGTGACATGATGTCCTGTGACATGACGTCACGTGACATGATGTCCTGTGACATGATGTCCTGTGACATGATGTCACGTGACATGATGTCCTGTGACATGATGTCACGTGACATGATGTCCTGTGACATGATGTCACGTGACATGATGTCCTGTGACATGATGTCCTGTGACATGATGTCACGTGACATGATGTCACGTGATATGATGTCACGTGACGTGATGTCCTGTGACATGATGTCACGTGACATGATGTCACGTGACATGATGTCCTATGACATGATGTCCTGTGACATGATGTCCTGTGACATGATGTCCTGTGACATGATGTCCTGTGACATGATGTCACGTGACATGATGTCCTGTGACATGATGTCACGTGACATGATGTCCTGTGACATGATGTCACGTGACATGACGTCACGTGACATGATGTCCTGTGACATGATGTCACGTGACATGATGTCACGTGATATGATGTCACGTGACATGATGTCCTGTGACATGATGTCACCTGACATGATGTCACGTGACATGATGTCCTGTGACATGATGTCCTGTGACATGATGTCCTGTGACATGATGTCACGTGACATGATGTCCTGTGACATGATGTCCTGTGACATGATGTCCTATGACATGATGTCCTGTGACATGATGTCCTGTGACATGATGTCCTGTGACATGATGTCACGTGACATGATGTTCTGTTACATGATGTCACGTGACATGATGTCACGTGACATGATGTCCTGTGACATGATGTCACGTGACACGATGTCCTGTGACATGATGTCCTGTGACATGATGTCACGTGACATGATGTCCTATGACATGATGTCCTGTGACATGATGTCCTGTGACATGATGTCCTGTGACATGATGTCCTGTGACATGATGTCAGGTGACATGATGTCACGTGACATGATGTCCTGTGACATGATGTCACGTGACATGATGTCCTGTGACATGATGTCACGTGACATGATGTCCTGTGACATGATGTCACGTGACATGACGTCACGTTACATGATGTCCTGTGACATTATGTCCTGTGACATGATGTCACAGGACATGATGTCCTGTGACATGATGTCACGTGACATGATGTCCTGTGACATGATGTCACGTGACATGATGTCGCGTGACATGATGTCCTGTGACATGATGTCCTGTGACATGATGTCCTGTGACATGATGTCCTGTGACATGACGTCACGTGACATGATGTCACGTGACATGATGTCCTGTGACATGATGTCCTGTGACATGATGTCCTGTGACATGATGTCCTGTGACATGATGTCACGTGACATGATGTCACGTGACATGATGTCCTGTGACATGATGTCACGTGACATGATGTCCTGTGACATGATGTCACGTGACATGCTGTCACGTGACATGATGTCCTGTGACATGATGTCCTGTGACATGATGTCCTATGACATGATGTCCTGTGACATGATGTCCTGTGACATGATGTCACGTGACATGATGTCACGTGACATGATGTCACGTGACCTGATGTCCTGTGACCTGATGTCCTGTGACATGATGTCCTGTGACATGATGTCCTGTGACATGATGTCCTGTGACATGATGTCACGTGACATGATGTCCTGTGACGTGATGTCACGTGACGTGATGTCACGTGACGTGATGTCACGTGACATGATGTCCTGTGACATGATGTCCTGTGACATGATGTCACGTGACATGATGTCACGTGACATGATGTCACGTGACATGATGTCCTGTGACATGATGTCACGTGACATGATGTCACGTGACATGATGTCACGTGACATGATGTCCTGTGACATGATGTCACGTGACATGATGTCACGTGACATGATGTCCTGTCACATGATGTCCTGTGACATGATGTCCTGTGACATGATGTCATGTGACATGATGTCCTGTGACATGATGTCACGTGACATGTTGTCACGTGACATGATGTCCTGTGACATGATGTCTTGTGACATGATGTCCTGTGACATGATGTCCTGTGACATGATGTCCTGTGACATGATGTCACGTGACATGATGTCCTGTGACATGATGTCACGTGACATGATGTCCTGTGACATGATGTCTGGTGACATGATGTCACGTGACATGATGTCCTGTGACATGATGTCCTGTGACATGATGTCCTGTGACATGATGTCACGTGACATGATGTCCTGTGACATGATGTCCTGTGACATGATGTCCTGTGACATGATGTCACGTGACATGATGTCACGTGACATGATGTCACGTGACATGATGTCCTGTGACATGATGTCACGTGACATGATGTCCTGTGACAGGATACATGTGACATGATGTCCTGTGACATGATGTCACGTGACATGATGTCCTTTGACATGATGTGTTGTGACATGATGTCCTGTGACATCATGTCACGTGACATGACGTCCTGTGACATGATGTCCTGTGACATGATGTCCTGTGACATGATGTCACGTGACATGATGTCCTGTGACATGATGTCACGTGACATGATGTCATGTGACATGATGTCACGTGACATGATGTCCTGTGACATGATGTCCTGTGACATGATGTCCTGTGACATGATGTCACGTGACATGATGTCCTGTGACATGATGTCCTGTGACATGATGTCACGTGACATGTTGTCACGTGACATGATGTCCTGTGACATGATGTCCTGTGACATGATGTCCTGTGACATGATGTCCTGTGACATGATGTCCTGTGACATGATGTCCTGTGACATGATGTCACGTGACATGATGTCCTGTGACATGATGTCACGTGACATGATGTCCTGTGACATGATGTCCTGTGACATGATGTCCTGTGACATGATGTCACGTGACATGATGTCCTGTGACATGATGTCCTGTGACATGATGTCACGTGACATGATGTCCTGTGACATGATGTCCTGTGACATGATGTCCTGTGACATGATGTCCTGTTACATGATGTCACGTGACATGATGTCACGTGACATGATGTCACGTGACATGATGTCCTGTGACATGATGTCCTGTGACATGATGTCACGTGACATGATGCCCTGTGACATAATGTCCTGTGACATGATGTCCTGTGACATGATGTCCTGTGACATGATGTCACGTGACATGATGTCCTGTGACATGATGTCCTGTGACATGATGTTCTGTGACATGATGCCCTCTGACATGATGTCCTGTGACATGATGTCCTGTGACATGATGTCACGTGACATGATATCACGTGACATGATGTCCTGTGACATGATGTCCTGTGACATGATGTCCTGTGACATGATGTCCTGTGACATGATGTCACGCGACATGATGTCACGTGACATGATGTCCTGTGACATGATGTCACGTGACATGATGTCACGTGACATGATGTCACGTGACATGATCTCCTGTGACATGATCTCCTGTGACATGATGTCCTGTGACATGATGTCCTGTGACATGATGTCACGTGACATGATGTCACGTGACATGATGTCCTGTGACATGATGTCCTGTGACATGATGTCACGTGACATGATGTCACGTGACATGATGTCCTGTGACATGATGTCCTGTGACATGATGTCCTATGACATGATGTCCTGTGACATGATGTCCTGTGACATGATGTCACGTGACATGATGTCACGTGACATGATGTCACGTGACATGATGTCCTGTGACATGATGTCCTGTGACATGATGTCACGTGACATGATGTCACGTGACATGATGTCACGTGACATGATGTCCTGTGACATGATGTCCTGTGACATGATGTCCTGTGACATGATGTCCTGTGACAAGATGTCCTGTGACATGATGTCACGTGACATGATGTCACGTGACATGATGTCCTGTGACATGATGTCCTGTGACATGATGTCCTATGACATGATGTCCTGTGACATGATGTCCCGTGACATGATGTCCTGTGACATGATGTCCTGTGACATGATGTCCTGTGACATGATGTCACGTGACATGATGTCACGTGACATGATGTCACGTGACATGATGTCCTGTGACATGATGTCCTGTGACATGATGTCCTGTGACATGATGTCCTGTGACAAGATGTCCTGTGACATGATGTCACGTGACATGATGTCACGTGACATGATGTCCTGTGACATGATGTCCTGTGACATGATGTCCTATGACATGATGTCCTGTGACATGATGTCACGTGACATGATGTCACGTGACATGATGTCCTGTGACATGATGTCCTGTGACATGATGTCCTGTGACATGATGTCCTGTGACATGATGTCACGTGACATGATGTCACGTGACATGATGTCACGTGACATGATGTCCTGTGACATGATGTCACGTGACATGATGTCCTGTAACATGATGTCCTGTGACATGATGTCACGTGACATGATGTCACGTGACATGATGTCCTGTGACATGATGTCCTGTGACATGATGTCACGTGACATGATGTCACGTGACATGATGTCCTGTGACATGATGTCACGTGACATGATGTCGCGTGACATGATGTCCTGTGACATGATGTCCTGTGACATGATGTCACGTGACATGATGTCACGTGACATGATGTCCCGTGACATGATGTCCTGTGACATGATGTCCTGTGACATGATGTCACGTGACATGATGTCCTGTGACATGATGTCACGTGACATGATGTCACGTGACATGATGTCACGTGACATGATGTCCTGTGACATGATGTCCTGTGACATGATGTCCTGTGACATGATGTCCTGTGACATGATGTCACGTGACATGATGTCACGTGACATGATGTCCTGTGACATGATGTCCTGTGACATGATGTCCTGTGACATGATGTCACGTGACATGATGTCACGTGACATGATGTCCTGTGACATGATGTCACGTGACATGATGTCCTGTGACATGATGTCCTGTGACATGATGTCCTGTGACAAGATGTCCTGTGACATGATGTCCTGTGACATGATTTCACGTGACATGATGTCACGTGACATGATGTCACGTGACATGATGTCACGTGACATGATGTCACGTGACATGCTGTCACGTGACATGATGTCACGTGACATGATGTCCTGTGACATGATGTCACGTGACATGATGTCCTGTGACCTGATGTCCTGTGACCTGATGTCCTGTGACCTGATGTCCTGTGACATGATGTCCTGTGACATGATGTCCTGTGACATGATGTCACGTGACATGCTGTCCTGTGACATGATGTCGTGTGACATGATGTCCTGTGACGTGATGTCACGTGACGTGATGTCACGTGACATGATGTCCTGTGACATGATGTCCTGTGACATGATGTCCTGTGACATGATGTCACGTGACATGATGTCACGTGACATGATGTCACGTGACATGATGTCCTGTGACATGATGTCCTGTGACATGATGTCACGTGACATGATGTCCTGTGACATGATGTCACGTGACATGATGTCACGTGACATGATGTCCTGTCACATGATGTCCTGTGACATGATGTCCTGTGACATGATGTCCTGTGACATGATGTCACGTGACATGATGTCACGTGACATGATGTCACGTGACATGATGTCCTGTGACATGATGTCCTGTGACATGATGTCACGTGACATGATGTCCTGTGACATGATGTCACGTGACATGATGTCACGTGAGGTAGGTAGGTATCTTCGGGAGCTCGGGATGCCTCCTTTGACGGTGCAGGAAGAAGGTCTTACCAAGGGGACGTCCTGTCCCTCCCACTGCCCTATGTTAGGTGCCTCTTGAGCCGCTCCCGCATGTGCTTGGGAAGGCATTGTCGCGGCCACCCGGTCCATGTGTCCCAGGTGGGAGGGTGTCCCCACATGTGTCCATGAGTAGGGCCACATGCCCCCTCCTTCGGGCGGCAGCTCTGGGTTCTGCCCAGCCGTGTGGAGTATCTCTCACCACAAGGGGTCTTGCTCCCGCTTGTCTGATGTCACGTGACATGATGTCACGTGACATGATGTCCTGTCACATGATGTCCTGTGACATGATGTCCTGTGACATGATGTCCTGTGACATGATGTCACGTGACATGATGTCCTGTGACATGATGTCACGTGACATGATGTCCTGTGACATGATGTCACGTGACATGATGTCACGTGACATGATGTCCTGTGACATGATGTCCTGTGACATGATGTCCTGTGACATGATGTCCTGTGACATGATGTCCTGTGACATGATGTCACGTGACATGATGTCCTGTGACATGATGTCCTGTGACATGATGTCCTGTGACATGATGTCACGTGACATGATATCACGTGACATGATGTCACGTGACATGATGTCCTGTGACATGATGTCACGTGACATGATGTCGTGTGACATGATGTCCTGTGACATGATGTCCTGTGACATGATGTCCTGTGACATGATGTCCTGTGACATGATGTCACGTGACATGATGTCACGTGACATGATGTCCTGTGACATGATGTCACGTGACATGATGTCACGTGACATGATGTCCTGTGACATGATGTCCTGTGACATGATGTCACGTGACATGATGTCACGTGACATGATGTCACGTGACATGATGTCCTGTGACATGATGTCACGTGACATGATGTCCTGTGACATGATGTCACGTGACATGATGTCCTGTGACATGATGTCACGTGACATGATGTCCTGTGACATGATGTCCTGTGACATGATGTCCTGTGACATGATGTCCTGTGACATGATGTCCTGTGACATGATGTCACGTGAAGTAAGAAAAAGTCACTGCCTTGTCTTTCTTGGAGGGCTTGATCCAGGCTAAGCCCCCCTTAAAACCCTTTGTTGATGCTGAGACAAACTTAAGTGTTTTTATCTCTCTTTTGTAGCCTAAAGTACACTTTCTCAAAGTAACTAGGGTTGTGACCCTAGCCCCCCCCATGAAGTTCACCCCTACCACTCAACTGAGCGGAGGTACCTTCCTTCATGGAGGTCATACCAAAATAAATCAGGCATTCCATGCTTGTGGGCCTTGGAGGTTAAGCCTAAGTGGTCTCCCACCCCAAGACCCCTATACTCAATTGATTCTACCACTTATTGTGGTCCTACTTTGTAACTGTTTCTGAATTCAGTTGCTTGGCCAAGTCATTTTCTGTGTGGTCCTGACATCTATGCCCCTCAGTCCCAACCAGCACCATTTCACCCAAAAGAGTGCACATGAAGTGCCTATTGCAACCTCTGAGGCTAGAGTCTGACCAATTTTCATATAAAACCTTTTGCTTTACCCATTTGTGATTGAGTCTATGTTCATATACCTGCTTTGTCTATCTGCAGCCCTTCTGTGTTACACTGGATTCCAAAACCAATCATTGATTTCATTGATTCGATCCATATACAGTCCTTGCTCTACTTGCTGCTTTGGTTTGGGGTTTTCCACTACAAAACCAACTTGCAGGAATACATCAAAAGACCTAGGGCATAATTCAAGGACATCTTTCTGGTAGCAGAGGCAGTCCCTTGAGACCTTTTGAACCGACCCTGAGAAGTGCAGAACAAAAGCTCAACAACAAGTCCATAATGTCCACACCAAGTGTAAGGACCTGGCCTATCCGAACTGTCCAAGTACAAATGGGCAGTGTGGTCCACCCAATGAGTGAACCACCACACCGAGCACCACATCACCTCAGTGGCGCATCTGGGTCCCAAGGAGATCCAGAACGCAGAAGGGCGGAGAAGAATAAAGGCCTTACCACCGAGGCCTTAGCAGCACACGGTGGAGACAGCTTCAGTCACCTCCACAGACGTGTGGCTGCCTCAGTATCACGATCCAATTGCCCAGCTTCATCCTCAAGTGCCATTGAAGGACCTGAGGAATATGAGAAGCTGAAGATGAAGATGGATGAGTACATCATGCACGATGAGTACTACAAATCCATCCGTGGAGAAGATGGAGAGGAACCACTGGCTGTACATGGGTCCAGACCACGTACGGATCTAGGGTCCTACTCACACTCAGGCCCTCCGTCTACTGCATCCCTGCCAAGACGACTACGACCTGAGTACCCAACCCCAAGGGCTCCTGAAGTGGGCCCAACACGAGTCGAAGAACATCATCCAAGGCCAACCTACGGTGCCCTGGATCAAACGGCCGAGCTGCTGGCCAAATTCCTGTCTGGATCAGAAGATCCAGATGTGACGGCCTTATCAGAGGCCATTAAGGCTAAACTGGGTATTGCAGAACCCTTACCCAAGCCTGAGTTCCTCTCTCTCTCTCCAGGGCTGAGTACCCTGGCCGAAGATCTCAAGAGATCGAGGGTCTCAAGGCTGTTGCCTAAGGTTACCTGCCCCAGCCCCTTTCACCCCCGTGCCAGGACTGTGCCTATGGCGGACCTACAGGACGTGCCTGTCACAGAGAGTGAGAGAAGAGGGCTGTCAGCCCTGGCCCCACTTGCCGGCGTGTCGCCTTCAGGCCTAACTCCAGGGGGTGGGAAGATGGGCAGACCAATTGCCCAGGCGAACATCCAGCTGGAACTGCCGGAGTTCGACCCTAAAAACCTGCCTGAATGGGCAGAAGAATTTGCGGAGTTCCTTTTGTTGACTGGCCAATCCCATGTGGATGTGGCCACCAAATGTTCACTGCTAAAACGCTCATGCAAAAAGAAATTTTTGCAAAAACAGGTCAAACAGATTGTGAAAACCTGTTCTACTTGGGCGGAGGTACTCCTGAGGTTAGAGAAAACATTCCCAGTCTATGAGACTGACCTCAGCGTACGCACGCAAATCGAGGAGCTACCTATGCTTCCGGAGTTTCCATCCGCTGCGCGAATTTCTGAGTATGTGTGCGACATGGAGTACTTATTTTCGAGGATGAATGTGGGCTCCTACGGAGCCACTGAGCCCCACCTGTGGCTCATGAGTAAGATCCCCCAGCGTCCGTGGGATGATTGCCGCTCAACCTCTGAGAGGAAGAGCAGGACCCACTCGTATGATACACTGGCGGATCTCTTGATTGAGCTAGCTCTTGAGAGAGAGAACGACTCCCACATGGAGAAGTTCCTCAAGAAGCATTTGGGACGAGGTGGTACCCCTACCCCTGAACGTGGCGAAGGGAAGGGGCATAAAAATCCCACTAACACCAACCAGGGAGGCGGTAAAGGGAGGGGCAACCTACGTGCCATGAACGAGGTTCCAACTGATGCAGGCACCCCCCCCCTGTTTTACTGCCGACCTGTCAATGACAAGGGGGGACCTTGTCATGCCTCTGACTGCGATCTCCGCAGTGGCTGTATGCTGCAGATGAAACGTCAGCAGCATACTAAAGATGGGAAAACTGTGACCCATCAGGACCACTTCAGGTGTACCATCACCTGTGGTTACTGTGGCAAGCGTCGTCACTATGAGGACGAATGCCACATCAAGAAACGCGAGAGTGACAAACTCAAGCGTCAGGAGGCGGAGCGCCAGAAGAACCCGACGCCCGCCAGAAATTCCCCGAATGGGGATAAAGGTAAAGGAGGTGGCAAGGGGGGTGGTAAGACTGGACCCCCTAACCCCCAGAGGCGCTCATCAGCGCCCGTTGCTACGCCTACTCCTGCTGCTACACCCGCTCCTGCCGCAGGTGTCCCCCAGAAGCGCCCCCAAGGGGATAACGCTACCCCTGAGGGGAATAATTCTAAGAAGAGGCGCTTGGCCTGGATGGCCAAGTCCCTCATGGCTGCAGGAGTGGATGTGAAATTCCCTGATGAGGAATAGGGGGGCGGCTCCGAAGAGGAGGACTTGGTTTTCTGGATCCTCGTGAAAATCGGGGATCAGGTTTTTCGAGCAGTGCTTGATACCGGTGCAACACTTTCCATAGTGGCCCGGCGCCTGCTTAAAACTTTCAGGAAGACGAAGAGTGTGGCCACAAGAGTAGGGGATGGGCGTACCATCCATTCCTTGGGGGGGGGTCGATGTGACCATATGTCTGGGCGACGAAACCGTGACCCAACACTGCAGAGTGTTGGACACTGACGCCTTTGACATTGTCATTGGCACTGACTTTCTAAGAAGAAACCCCCAGGTTAAAATGCTGTCCCTACAGCGTCCTTACTCTTTGCACTGCGACTTTGGCAGTGGGCTATTCTCCGTTCCTTTGGAGCTGTCAGGACGAAAAGAGTCTGGGCTGCGCTACGCAGCCAAGACGAACTATCGTACTGAAAACTACCAACTGGCCCGTCATGTTCTCGAAAATGGACTGGCGGCCCTTCAGGTAAACCTGGACGAGATCCAGGTGGAATTGTTTGCGAGCCAACAACAGCACATCATGCAGTTGTATTGCTCGAAACAAATGAACAATGCTTTCCGATTCTTCTGGAAAGCAATGGGCCTAGCGTATGCTAACCCTCCCTTCTCCCTGCTCGCGAAGGTTCTAACCAAGATCGCTTATGAGGGAGGAAGGGTTGTTATGTGCACCCCTGACTGGGGTTGCTCTGGTGAACATGCTTACTGGCGCCGTATGCTTGACCGAATGACCGTGGGAAGAGTGCAACTCCCCGACGGCCCCATCTATGTGCCTGAGGACTCAGACACAGCTATGCAGGCCCCTGAGTGGGCCAGTTTCCTGTCCATCATCGATGGATCTCTCAATCCTGTACCCCTGTGTGACCTGGACCAGGTGCTACTAAAAGAGGTCATGGCCGAAAATCGTGGCCTGACCCTTTATGATCTCAAAAATCGATCTCCTGAGCACCTATCTGCCACACTTACAAGGTGTGAGTCTCCTGATGACTATCTGGAACCTGCAGCTTTAAAAGAGGATGCTGACGACCAACTGTCTGAGATCGCCAGCACTATTCCCTCTGTTGATCCCAGCTGTGTTGACCTAAAACATAGTGCTTTCCTGGCCCAGCTGTTGCTAGAGGAGGTAGATCTAGAGTCAACCTCTGAACCCGCTTCCTCTGTTGGGAAACCAGTGCTACACATGCAGCCTGTGCACACAGGTGAACCCGTGGCCCGGAGTACTGATGCTCTGGCACGGCCTGCTGCTAATAACATGCCCTTGTCTGAGCATGACACGCAAGAACTCCGACGGCTGCTGTACCTGAAGGCCGAAGGTATTGAGCGCCAAGAGCGGCTGCAATACCTCAGACAAACCTGGAAATACTCCATCTGGTCTGAGGAGGACGATGAGTCCTAT
The DNA here is from genome assembly GCA_964036045.1 of Eutreptiella sp. 'Long Island Sound 2002'. Lineage (NCBI taxonomy): Eukaryota > Euglenozoa > Euglenophyceae > Eutreptiales > Eutreptiaceae > Eutreptiella > Eutreptiella sp. 'Long Island Sound 2002'. Next base: position 146,626 of record CAXIWF010000214.1, on the reverse strand, counting down.
ACGCTGCCTGATCCTGAGATACCTCTAGTGTACTCTCTACACTATGGGCAGCAATGTCCCCCTGAGTGGGACGATGGTACTGTACCTGCCGAAACTGCTGATCGGCATAAAAAGAAAAAACATGGAAAAAGCAACCTCCATGCTGAGGAGGACTTCCTTCAGAAAGTCGAGAGTCTTAACCTTGACCCGCGCCTGAAGAAACTGCTTATAACCTATGAGGAGGTGTTCGGCGCCTTGCCGCCTCCTCTATCTTGCAAAAAACTGGTCCAGATGGACCTGAAATTGAAACCAGAATTTGAAAAGACGCGAGTGAGGCGTCGTCCCTATCCCGCTCCACAGGAACAGGTTGAAGAAATCGAGCGCCAGATCCAAGAATGCATTGATGCTGGCCTCGTTGAAGAGTACAAACATGGGGACTATCCCCATCACTGCAGCCCCTGTTTCCTTGTTGCTAAACCAGGGTCGACTGCTCTACGTCTTGTTGTAGACTATGGTGAGGTCAACAAGAAAACCCAGAACCACTCAGGGAGTATTCCTAACATGGAAAACACCGTGGAGCGTATTGCCAAATGCAGGTATAAGACCAAAATGGACAAACGCTCTGGTTTCTGGCAGGTTGACCTAACCGCCGCAGCTCAGGAGCTGCTTGCGTTTATAACCCCTAAGGGTCGTGTCTTCAAGTGGAAGGTTATGCCTTTCGGGGTGGCTAACGCCCCAGCGCTCTTCCAGGAGCTTATGAACAAAATTTTGTACATACTGAGGCGCAGGCCTCTAGTACAAGAGTTGATTTCTCGGGGTGCAGAAATGGAGGCTCACATCGACGACGTGAGTTTGGGTACTAATACCAAAGAGGACCATGTCCTTCTCCTCCGTGAATTCTTCACTGTCTGTCAAGAAAACCATCTCCGAATCAAACTCGAAAAATGCGAGTTTATGAAAGAGGAGATGGAGTATTTGGGTTTCGATGTGGGGTATGGCTGGTGGAAACCAGCCGCGTCTAAGATGCAGCCCCTACAGGACATGCGAATTCGCGATGACCCTAAGAAGAGTCTACACGATGTGAGGAGTTTTGTGGGCGCCTGTAATTTCTATCGGCGTCACATCCACAATTTTACATACTCCTCTGCACCCCTCACTGACCTAATCAAGAAAACTACTCCCTGGAGGTGGACCTCCAGAGAGGAAGAGTGTTTCCAGGAGTTGAAGAAGAAGATTGCCTCCTCCAACTGCCTGGGAGTTCCCCGCCCTGAGGGCGAGATAGTCCTGATCACTGATGCCAGTGATGTAGGGGGGGGAGGTACGATCTACCGATGGCAGGAGCTTAACCCCGCTGAGCTAACCCACTGCCATTATCGTACTACTGGACTGAACCGTGATGGCTCGTTGAAACATGACTATCCTACCAGTGAGTGGCGACTGGTACCACTGGGACACTGGAATTGGAAGTGGAACCAAGCGCGTTCCAACTACAGCACCTATGACCAGGAACTCCTGGCCGGTATGTTGGTGCTATCTTCACAATCCCGACTCCTGGGGTCTAACCCTATTGTCTGGCTGTGTGACCAGGAGCCTGTGAAGTCTTTTCAGAAGGGCCCACCACCAGAAAAAGCGAAGCTAAAACGGTGGTGGACTTACCTGAGCCAGTTCAGGCTGACAGTGCATCATATCCCCGGGATTAAGAATGAACTGTCTGACTATATATCGCGCAACAACTTCGATGCGCTTATTGGTGAGAGCTCTGAGGCACTCGCCAAAGAGGCTTTCCAGCGTATGGATGTCCAGCTTGACCTGTCCATGCGCACTACTGGAATCCTGGAGGGTTGGAGTCTAACCGACTATCAGTCAGAGTATGAAGAAATTCTCCAAACCCTCAACACTGGTCTCGAACCCCGTGTCATTGACGGGCACCAGTGGTATAAAAACAATCAGTACCTCTTCTACGAGGACCGAATTGTGGTGCCTGAGGCACGACTGGATGGGTGCCTACAGTGGTCCCATCTCAGTTCTGGTCACACTGGCGCTAATCGCTCAGTGGACTTCTTCCGTGAGTGTTTCTACTCTAGTCTAACCCTGACTGAACTGAGGTCGCGTATGCAGACCATTGTGGATGCTTGTGGCTGTCATGCCAGCAAGCAAAGTGGCAGTAGGGATAGGGGTCTGATCTCCAGCTTACCCATACCCTTTTGTGCTAACTCTCTTCTCTACGTGGATTACATCCACGGCTTACCACGCTTTGGCGGCTATGATAGTTGCCTCGTGGTCACGTGTGGTCTATCTCGCTTCACCCGTGTGTTCCCTTGCAATAAGAAAATCACAGGTGAGCAGACTGTAAAAATGTTGGTCGAACAATGGTTCGAACCGTATGGAGCACCTAAACAGGTGCACTCTGATGAAGATGTACGCATCCGCAGTGACACTGGGTGGTACAAACGAGTGCTAAATGCCCTCAACGTGGAGGTAACCACAGGTGTGCCCTACACTCACATGTCTAACCCTCTCTGTGAGAGACAGAACCGTGTGGTGGAGCAAAACTTAAGAATCCTGATGAAACAGGAGCGCACCAAGGACTGGGTACGCCTAGTGCCCTGGGCAGTTCTGTCCATGAACTCACAGCGGAGCTCTTCTACGGGTTTCACCCCCCACGAACTGTTCCATGGAGGACGACCTGCTTGGTTCTTCAAAACCCCCTTTCCTGAGGACTTCAAGAGCCCTGTGGGAGATTGGCTAGAACACAAGCAGTCTCTGGCTAACCAGGCTGATACTAACCTGAGGCACATTCGTGACCGTGAACAGAGCCGACGGAACCGCCTACGGCGACCTGCCAGCTTCAAGGTTGGTGACCTTGTTTTGGTACACCATTCACGCCTACCCTCCTGGCCACGTAACTGCCTACAGGACCCTTACTTTGGACCCTATCGTATCATCAGGATAGATGGATCCAGGATCCATGTCAGGTGCAGTCCACGTCTAGGTGGTGAACTGCTATGTGCTCCTAAGCAGCTGAGGCACTATCACTCCCCTGACGACTTGTCTTGGGATGAGTGGCGCCTCAGCGACAGTGAGATTGAACGTATAGACCTAGAGAACGCTGCCAGTCCAGAGGAGGCAGACGAACTCGAAGAGATGACTGCCGATGAGATGGCAGTCGATGGTTACTACGTGGTTGCAGGTATTGCTCGCCACGAGTATAAACAGGGCTGGAAATTCCTTACCCTGTGGGATGGCTATGGGTTGTCCGAGGCGACCTGGGAACCTATGTCAGCCTTCATACAACCAGATGGGAGTATCAACCCCATCTTCCGCACTTACCTCGTTGAGAACAACGAGGGGCAGCTCCTAACCCGTGCTGAGACTATGTCCCAGCGTAAGAAGCGAAACTAATTACCCTGTGTCAGTCTACTGACCCTGTCTGTGCCCTGCAGACCCATGCCTATGGTTTCCAGCGTGAGCCAGGTGGCCGCTTATCAAGATTGCAGCCACCCAGCGAGTGTTTGCCTTGTTGACCATGTGTTGCATGGGTACTGCCCTAATGTAATGACCTTGGTGAGCCAACGAAGAACGGTGGCTTTCTACACCAGGGGGGAATGACAAGCAAGGTGTTATGAGGCAAGGTGTGTCTTCCCTCCTTGGGGACAAGCGAGCCCACAGTTAGGACCCCTGACTGGTCCAGACCCATGGGGTTCTACCCTTCCTTACAGGGTTTACCTTACCCTTACCTGCCATAACGTATGTGTGAGTGTGCTAGTCCTAAGGTCCTGAGAGCAAGCCGCAGAAGTGGTGTCCTAATTATACCCAAGTCTGCGCCCTTGCTATACCTGGAGGGTTGGCTTATTGATGCCACGGGGTACGCCCCGGGTCTCCCCTCCCCTATGCGCCCAATTTCTGTGCTGGCGCAAAACCTTGGGGGAATACCCAGAGTGTTAGTCCAGGTATTGTTTTCCCTACCTATCTGTCTACTACAGGGAGGGGTGGCCAAAAGCTATGAAGGCATGCAAAACGCCTGTTTGCTATGTGGCCAAAAACACTAACCTAACCACAGTCACAGCCCACCAGCCCAGCTAAAATTGCAGGAAAGGGGTGGGACAGTGACACGCCCCCTACAGGTCCTACACACCCTACAGTGGCACCATCCTGGTGGGCGAGCACTGGGCAACTGGCTCTAGCCCCCACTCAGGACTACCACTCCTACACGCACACTCTACTTGGCGTTGCGGAGGTGAAGTTCTCATGGGTCCTAACGACCCTCCTGTGAAAAGGACGAGAGAACACAGCGCTCCTAAGCAGCTGTGGCCTAACAGGGGACGCCACAACGCGTTTCCCCTGCTAGGGCTTGGAGGGAAGGGGTGCTCTCGTTGCGTGCACAGCGCAGATGTCGTTGAAGTCGGACTGTCCTCGCCACTCCTGGCTGAGGCACAGTGATTTGATTTGTGATCAGCGCCCCTGTTTTGCTGGGGCAGAAAAATGGTAGCCGCCGAAGGCAGCTGCTGCGTGCACCAATCACCCTAACCTCTCCCACCTGTACAAAAGAGGCAGATGAAGGGGCGTTTGCGACTGTGGAACCAAGCCACACTCCAGGTATTATACACTTCTCAGTGTGACCTATAATACGCTGTTCGCAAACACGCTGCAGATGCAGCTACCCCTGTCAAGCAAGCAAGCTTTAAGAAACTCCTCGGGTTCTCTTAAAGAACGTACCGAGGAGCCTCTGGGTAACCTAAACAAGGTTTACCGTGCGCAATTCGCGTGGCCTACCCTTTAATGCATCATGTGCACGCAGGGAAGGGAGGCGTAACCACAGACTCAACCAGGAGGTGAGCTCCTCCTGGGCTAACCTACCTTACTCACCATGCATCGTGCGAATGCCGCATTGAAACGAACACAAAACAAACCTAAGCATTTTAAGCAACTCAACTTGAACGCTACGGCCGCACACGTACAAACGCTTACCTGTGAAGAAGGAAACAAGGGTGGATTAGGGATACAGGTGAAGCGATACAGCGTGTGGATGCCTAGATTAGGCACATGCATCGCGAGCACAGCGCATATTCTAACCCTACGTGCGCGCTGCGTGCTCCATCCGCATCACATACCTTTCATTCCTGCTTTCGCCTGTGCAGAGCACGAGAGATGAACACCCGACCCCCCCAACGAGCACAGCGTTGACAACCCTAACGTTTTGACGGAACAACCAACACGAACGCAATGCGTGAGTGTGAAGTGACACAGACATACCTGAGAGACGGGTTGTTGAACTGCTCTGTGGTGTGGGCTGATTTTGAATTCTTTACTCTGAAGTTTATAAAAATTTTGATGCAACTGTGCAAAAATTTTCTTTAAAACTTTAAAAACTACGGCTCATACCTTCTTTTCCAAAAGCCGTTTTCGCTTGCGCAACCCTTTTCTTGGCGTCCGCTTCGTTTGCGCTTGTCTGCGACTTTAAGTTATGTGTAAAAATGACGATTACCCGCGTGGTTTCGTCGATTTTCAACGATTTCACTTGCTAAATCGCAACCCCTTCCGCAAAACCGCAGGAATCACTCCCTGCTGGTTCCACTTTCTATTTTTTTCAGCTCCTGGGGGTTTGTGTCCTCCATTGGGAGTATTGCTCCGCCCTGGCCCTTGGTCAGGACGTTTACTAAAACGTTGTTTATACGGCGATAACCGTCCGCATTAGAGCGTTCGACTGTACCCTAGTGGACAGACACATGTGCTCTGGACAGGGAGTCCTGGGTTCAATTCCCACTGCCCCCACACTTTTTTTTTTCCAAAAGTTTTCGCCTCACGCCGGCGACTTTTGAGGAATGCCCCTTCGAAGGGACATCATTCACGGTACATTACACTGTTTTTCAAGGGTCCCTACAGTGTGATAGGCTTCTATGAAGTGATGAGAATGTTTTTGGTAAGTTTAATGCATTTTTTTTGAGGTAATTTTGGGAATATTTGAGCCTTTTTCCTTGGTCCTACTAGCTTGATCAACTAGTACTCCAGGGGGGAGTAAGAAAAAGTCACTGCCTTGTCTTTCTTGGAGGGCTTGATCCAGGCTAAGCCCCCCTTAAAACCCTTTGTTGATGCTGAGACAAACTTAAGTGTTTTTATCTCTCTTTTGTAGCCTAAAGTACACTTTCTCAAAGTAACTAGGGTTGTGACCCTGGACCCCCCCATGAAGTTCACCCCTACCACTCAACTGAGCGGAGGTACCTTCCTTCATGGAGGTCATACCAAAATAAATCAGGCATTCCATGCTTGTGGGCCTTGGAGGTTAAGCCTAAGTGGTCTCCCACCCCAAGACCCCTATACTCAATTGATTCTACCACTTATTGTGGTCCTACTTTGTAACTGTTTCTGAATTCAGTTGCTTAGCCAAGTCATTTTCTGTGTGGTCCTGACATCTATGCCCCTCAGTCCTAACCAGCACCATTTCACCCAAAAGAGTGCACATGAAGTGCCTATTGCAACCTCTGAGGCTAGAGTCTGACCAATTTTCATATAAAACCTTTTGCTTTACCCATTTGTGATTGAATCTATGTTCATATACCTGCTTTGTCTATCTGCAGCCCTTCTGTGTTACACTGGATTCCAAAACCAATCATTGATTTCATTGATTCGATCCATATACAGTCCTTGCTCTACTTGCTGCTTTGGTTTGGGGTTTTCCACTACAAAACCAACTTGCAGGAATACATCAAAAGACCTAGGGCAGAATTCAAGGACATCTTTCTCGTGACATGATGTCCTGTGACATGATGTCACGTGACATGATGTCCTGTGACATGATGTCCTGTGACATGATGTCACGTGACATGATGTCCTGTGACATGATGTCCTGTGACATGATGTCCTGTGACATGATGTCACGTGACATGATGTCACGTGACATGATGTCCTGTGACATGATGTCCTGTGACATGATGTCCTGTGACATGATGTCCTGTGACATGATACATGTGACATGATGTCCTGTGACATGATGTTACGTGACATGATGTCCTTTGACATGATGTCCTGTGACATGATGTCCTGTGACATCATGTCACGTGACATGACATCCTGTGACATGATGTCCTGTGACATGATGTCCTGTGACATGATGTCACGTGACATGATGTCCTGTGACATGATGTCACGTGACATGATGTCATGTGACATGATGTCCTGTGACATGATGTCCTGTGACATGATGTCCTGTGACATGATGTCCTGTGACATGATGTCACGTGACATGACGTCCTGTGACAAGATGTCACTTGACATGATGTCCTGTGACATGATGTCACGTGACATGATGTCCTGTAACATGATGTCCTGTGACATGATGTCACGTGACATGAAGTCACGTGACATGATGTCCTGTGACATGATGTCCTGTGACATGATGTCACGTGACATGATGTCCTGTGACATGATGTCACGTGACATGATGTCCTGTGACATGATGTCCTGTGACATGCTGTCCTGTGACATGATGTCACGTGACATGATGTCCTGTGACATGATGTCACGTGACATGATGTCCTGTGACATGATGTCCTGTGACATGATGTCACGTGACATGATGTCCTGTGACATGATGTCACATGACATGATGTCACGTGACATGATGTCACGTGACATGATGTCCTGTGACATGCTGTCCTGTGACATGATGTCACGTGACATGATGTACTGTGACATGATGTCACGTGACATGATGTCACGTGACATGATGTCACGTGACATGATGTCCTGTGACATGATGTCACGTGACATGATGTCCTGTGACATGATGTCCTGTGACATGATGTCACGTGACATGATGTCCTGTGACATGATGTCCTGTGACATGATGTGCTGTGACATGATGTCCTGTGACATGATGTCCTGTGACATGATGTCACGTGACATGATGTCCTGTGACATGATGTCACGCGACATGATGTCACGTGACATGATGTCCTGTGACATGATGTCCTGTGACATGATGTCACGTGACATGATGTCCTGTGATGTAATGTCCTGTGACATGATGTCCTGTGACATGATGTCCTGTGACATGATGTCACCTGACATGATGTCCTGTGACATGATGTCCTGTGACATGATGTCCTGTAGCATGATGTCACGCGACATGATGTCACGTGACATGATGTCCTGTGACATGATGTCCTGTGACATGATGTCACGTGACATGATGTCACGTGACATGATGTCACGTGACATGATGTCACGTGACATGATGTCACGTGACATGATGTCACGTGACATGATGTCACGTGACATGATGTCCTGTGATGTAATGTCCTGTGACATGATGTCCTGTGACATGATGTCCTGTGACATGATGTCCTGTGACATGATGTCACCTGACATGATGTCCTGTGACATGATGTCCTGTGACATGATGTCCTGTGACATGATGTCCTGTGACATGATGTCCTGTGACATGATGTCACGTGACATGATGTCACGTGACATGATGTCACGTGACATGATGTCCTGTGACATGATGTCCTGTGACATGATGTCCTGTGACATGATGTCACGTGACATGATGTCACGTGACATGATGTCCTGTGACATGATGTCCTGTGACATGATGTCCTGTGACATGATGTCCTGTGACATGATGTCACGTGACATGATGTCCTGTGACATGATGTCACGTGACATGATGTCACGTGACATGGTGTCACGTGACATGATGTCCTGTGACATGATGTCCTGTGACATGATGTTTTGTGACATGATGTCCTGTGACATGATGTCACGTGACATGATGTCACGTGACAAGATGTCACGTGACGTGATGTCACGTGACATGATGTCACGTGACATGATGTCCTGTGACATGATGTCACGTGACATGATGTCCTGTGACATGATGTCACGTGACATGATGTCCTGTGACATGATGTCACGTGACATGATGTCACGTGACATGATGTCCTGTGACATGATGTCACGTGACATGATGTCCTGTGACATGATGTCCTGTGACATGATGTCCTGTGACATGATGTCCTGTGACATGATGTCACGTGACATGATGTCACGTGACATGATCTCCTGTGACATGATGTCACGTGACATGATCTCCTGTGACATGATGTCCTGTGACATGATGTCACGTGACATGACGTCCTGTGACATGATGTCCTGTGACATGATGTCCTGTGACATGATGTCACATGACATGATGTCCTGTGACATGATGTCACGTGACATGATGTCACGTGACATGATGTCACGTGACATGATGGCCTGTGACATGATGTCACGTGACATGATCTCCTGTGACATGATGTCCTGTGACATGATGTCACGTGACATGACGTCCTGTGACATGATGTCCTGTGACATGATGTCCTGTGACATGATGTCACCTGACATGATGTCCTGTGACATGATGTCCTGTGACATGATGTCCTGTAGCATGATGTCACGCGACATGATGTCACTTGACATGATGTCCTGTGACATGATGTCACGTGACATGATGTCACGTGACATGATGTCACGTGACATGATGTCCTGTGACATGATGTCCTGTGACATGATGTCACGTGACATGATGTCACGTGACATGATGTCACGTGACATGATGTCACGTGACATGATGTCACGTGACATGATGTCCTGTGACATGATGTCACGTGACATGATGTCACGTGACATGATGTCACGTGACATGATGTCCTGTAATGTAATGTCCTGTGACATGATGTCCTGTGACATGATGTCCTGTGACATGATGTCCTGTGACATGATGTCACCTGACATGATGTCCTGTGACATGATGTCCTGTGACATGATGTCCTGTGACATGATGTCCTGTGACATGATGTCCTGTGACATGATGTCACGTGACATGATGTCACGTGACATGATGTCACGTGACATGATGTCCTGTGACATGATGTCCTGTGACATGATGTCCTGTGACATGATGTCACGTGACATGATGTCACGTCACATGATGTCCTGTGACATGATGTCCTGTGACATGATGTCCTGTGACATGATGTCCTGTGACATGATGTCACGTGACATGATGTCCTGTGACATGATGTCACGTGACATGATGTCACGTGACATGGTGTCACGTGACATGATGTCCTGTGACATGATGTTTTGTGACATGATGTCCTGTGACATGATGTCACGTGACATGATGTCACGTGACAACATGTCACGTGACGTGATGTCACGTGACATGATGTCACGTGACATGATGTCCTGTGACATGATGTCACGTGACATGATGTCACGTGACATGATGTCACGTGACATGATGTCCTGTGACATGATGTCCTGTGACATGATGTCCTGTGACATGATGTCCTGTGACATGATGTCCTGTGACATGATGTCACGTGACATGATCTCCTGTGACATGATGTCACGTGACATGATCTCCTGTGACATGATGTCCTGTGACATGATGTCACGTGACATGACGTCCTGTGACATGATGTCCTGTGACATGATGTCCTGTGACATGATGTCAAATGACATGATGTCCTGTGACATGATGTCACGTGACATGATGTCACGTGACATGATGTCACGTGACCTGATGGCCTGTGACATGATGTCCTGTGACATGATGTCACGTGACATGATGTCCTGTGACATGATGTCACGTGACATGATGTCACGTGACATGATGTCACGTGACATGATGTCACGTGACATGATGTCCTGTGACATGATGTCCTGTGACATGATGTCACGTGACATGATGTCCTGTGACATGATGTCACGTGACATGATGTCCTGTGACATGATGTCCTGTGACATGACGTCACGTGACATGATGTCCTGTGACATGATGTCACGTGACATGATGTCACGTGACATGATGTCACGTGACATGATGTCCTGTGACATGATGTCCTGTGACATGATGTCGTGTGACATGATGTCCTATGACATGATGTCACGTGACATGATGTCACGTGACATGATGTCCTGTGACATGATGTCCTGTGACATGATGTCACGTGACATGATGTCCTGTGACATGATGTCACGTGACATGATGTCCTGTGACATGATGTCCTGTGACATGCTGTCCTGTGATATGATGTCACGTGACATGATGTCCTGTGACATGATGTCACGTGACATGATGTCCTGTGACATGATGTCCTGTGACATGATGTCACGTGACATGATGTCACGTGACATGATGTCCTGTGACATGATGTCCTGTGACATGATGTCACGTGACATGATGTCCTGTGACATGCTGTCCTGTGACATGATGTCCTGTGACATGATGTCACGTGACATGATGTCACGTGACATGATGTCGCGTGACATGATGTCCTGTGACATGATGTCACGTGACATGATGTCCTGTGACATGATGTCCTGTGACATGATGTCCTGTGACATGATGTCCTGTGACATGATGTCCTGTGACATGATGTCACGTGACATGATGTCCTGTGACATGATGTCACGTGACATGATGTCACGTGACATGATGTCCTGTGACATGATGTCACGCGACATGATGTCCTGTGACATGATGTCCTGTGACATGATGTCACGTGACATGATGTCACGTGACATGATGTCCTGTGACATGATGTCCTGTGACATGATGTCACGTGACATGATGTCCTGTGACATGCTGTCCTGTGACATGATGTCCTGTGACATGATGTCACGTGACATGATGTCACGTGAGATGATGTCACGTGACATGATGTCCTGTGACATGATGTCACGTGACATGATGTCCTGTGACATGATGTCCTGTGACATGATGTCCTGTGACCTGATGTCCTGTGACATGATGTCCTGTGACATGATGTCACGTGACATGATGTCCTGTGACATGATGTCACGCGACATGATGTCACGCGACATGATGTCACGTGACATGATGTCACGTGACATGATGTCCTGTGACATGATGTCCTGTGACATGCTGTCCCGTGACATGATGTCCTGTGACATGCTGTCCTGTGACATGATGCCCTGTGACATGATGTCCTGTGACATGATGTCACGTGACATGATCTCCTGTGACATGATGTCCTGTGACATGATGTCACGTGACATGACGTCCTGTGACATGATGTCCTGTGACATGATGTCCTGTGACATGATGTCACATGACATGATGTCCTGTGACATGATGTCACGTGACATGATGTCACGTGACATGATGTCACGTGACATGATGGCCTGTGACATGATGTCGTGTGACATGATGTCACGTGACATGATGTCCTGTGACATGATGTCACGTGACATGATGTCACGTGACATGATGTCACGTGACATGATGTCACGTGACATGATGTCCTGTGACATGATGTCCTGTGACATGATGTCACGTGACATGATGTCCTGTGACATGATGTCACGTGACATGATGTCCTGTGACATGATGTCCTGTGACATGACGTCACGTGACATGATGTCCTGTGACATGATGTCACGTGACATGATGTCACGTGACATGATGTCACGTGACATGATGTCCTGTGACATGATGTCGTGTAACATGATGTCCTATGACATGATGTCACGTGACATGATGTCACGTGACATGATGTCCTGTGACATGATGTCACGTGACATGATGTCCTGTGACATGATGTCCTGTGACATGATGTCACGTGACATGATGTCACGTGACATGATGTCCTGTGACATGATGTCCTGTGACATGATGTCACGTGACATGATGTTCTGTGACATGCTGTCCTGTGACATGATGTCCTGTGACATGATGTCACGTGACATGATGTCACGTGACATGATGTCGCGTGACATGATGTCCTGTGACATGATGTCACGTGACATGATGTCCTGTGACATGATGTCCTGTGACATGATGTCCTGTGACATGATGTCCTGTGACATGATGTCACGTGACATGATGTCCTGTGACATGATGTCACGTGACATGATGTCACGTGACATGATGTCCTGTGACATGATGTCACGTGACATGATGTCCTGTGACATGATGTCCTGTGACATGATGTCACGTGACATGATGTCACGTGACATGATGTCCTGTGACATGATGTCCTGTGACATGATGTCACGTGACATGATGTCCTGTGACATGCTGTCCTGTGACATGATGTCCTGTGACATGATGTCACGTGACATGATGTCACGTGAGATGATGTCACGTGACATGATGTCCTGTGACATGATGTCACGTGACATGATGTCCTGTGACATGATGTCACGTGACATGATGTCCTGTGACATGATGTCCTGTGACATGATGTCCTGTGACATGATGTCACGTGACATGATGTCCTGTGACATGATGTCACGCGACATGATGTCACGCAACATGATGTCACGTGACATGATGTCACGTGACATGATGTCCTGTGACATGATGTCCTGTGACATGCTGTCCTGTGACATGATGTCCTGTGACATGCTGTCCTGTGACATGATGTCCTGTGACATGATGTCCTGTGACATGATGTCACGTGACATGATCTCCTGTGACATGATGTCCTGTGACATGATGTCACGTGACATGACGTCCTGTGACATGATGTCCTGTGACATGATGTCCTGTGACATGATGTCACATGACATGATGTCCTGTGACATGATGTCACGTGACATGATGGCCTGTGACATGATGTCCTGTGACATGATGTCACGTGACATGATGTCCTGTGACATGATGTCACGTGACATGATGTCACGTGACATGATGTCACGTGACATGATGTCACGTGACATGATGTCCTGTGACATGATGTCCTGTGACATGATGTCACGTGACATGACGTCCTGTGACATGATGTCACGTGACATGATGTCCTGTGACATGATGTCCTGTGACATGACGTCACGTGACATGATGTCCTGTGACATGATGTCACGTGACATGATGTCACGTGACATGATGTCACGTGACATGATGTCCTGTGACATGATGTCGTGTGACATGATGTCCTATGACATGATGTCACGTGACATGATGTCACGTGACATGATGTCCTGTGACATGATGTCCTGTGACATGATGTCACGTGACATGATGTCCTGTGACATGATGTCACGTGACATGATGTCCTGTGACATGATGTCCTGTGACATGCTGTCCTGTGACATGATGTCCTGTGACATGATGTCACGTGACATGATGTCACGTGAGATGATGTCACGTGACATGATGTCCTGTGACATGATGTCACGTGACATGATGTCCTGTGACATGATGTCACGTGACATGATGTCCTGTGACATGATGTCCTGTGACATGATGTCCTGTGACATGATGTCACGTGACATGATGTCCTGTGACATGATGTCACGCGACATGATGTCACGCAACATGATGTCACGTGACATGATGTCACGTGACATGATGTCCTGTGACATGATGTCCTGTGACATGCTGTCCTGTGACATGATGTCCTGTGACATGCTGTCCTGTGACATGATGTCCTGTGACATGATGTCCTGTGACATGATGTCACGTGACATGATCTTCTGTGACATGATGTCCTGTGACATGATGTCACGTGACATGACGTCCTGTGACATGATGTCCTGTGACATGATGTCCTGTGACATGATGTCACATGACATGATGTCCTGTGACATGATGTCACGTGACATGATGGCCTGTGACATGATGTCCTGTGACATGATGTCACGTGACATGATGTCCTGTGACATGATGTCACGTGACATGATGTCACGTGACATGATGTCACGTGACATGATGTCACGTGACATGATGTCCTGTGACATGATGTCGTGTGACATGATGTCACGTGACATGACGTCCTGTGACATGATGTCACGTGACATGATGTCCTGTGACATGATGTCCTGTGACATGACGTCACGTGACATGATGTCCTGTGACATGATGTCACGTGACATGATGTCACGTGACATGATGTCACGTGACATGATGTCCTGTGACATGATGTCGTGTGACATGATGTCCTATGACATGATGTCACGTGACATGATGTCACGTGACATGATGTCCTGTGACATGATGTCCTGTGACATGATGTCACGTGACATGATGTCCTGTGACATGATGTCACGTGACATGATGTCCTGTGACATGATGTCCTGTGACATGCTGTCCTGTGATATGATGTCACGTGACATGATGTCCTGTGACATGATGTCACCCGACATGATGTCACGTGACATGATGTCCTGTGACATGATGTCACGTGACATGATGTCCTGTGACATGATGTCCTGTGACATGATGTCACGTGACATGATGTCACGTGACATGATGTCCTGTGACATGATGTCCTGTGACATGATGTCACGTGACATGATGTCCTGTGACATGCTGTCCTGTGACATGATGTCCTGTGACATGATGTCACGTGACATGATGTCACGTGACATGATGTCGCGTGACATGATGTCCTGTGACATGATGTCACGTGACATGATGTCCTGTGACATGATGTCCTGTGACATGATGTCCTGTGACATGATGTCCTGTGACATGATGTCCTGTGACATGATGTCACGTGACATGATGTCCTGTGACATGATGTCACGTGACATGATGTCACGTGACATGATGTCCTGTGACATGATGTCACGTGACATGATGTCCTGTGACATGATGTCACGTGACATGATGTCACGTGACATGATGTCCTGTGACATGATGTCCTGTGACATGATGTCCTGTGACATGCTGTCCTGTGACATGATGTCCTGTGACATGATGTCACGTGACATGATGTCACGTGAGATGATGTCACGTGACATGATGTCCTGTGACATGATGTCACGTGACATGATGTCCTGTGACATGATGTCCTGTGACATGATGTCCTGTGACATGATGTCCTGTGACATGATGTCCTGTGACATGATGTCACGTGACATGATGTCCTGTGACATGATGTCACGCGACATGATGTCACGTGACATGATGTCACGTGACATGATGTCCTGTGACATGATGTCCTGTGACATGCTGTCCTGTGACATGATGTCCTGTGAAATGATGTCCTGTGACATGATGTCACGTGACATCATCCTGTGACATGATGTCACGCGACATGATGTCACGTGACATGATGTCCTGTGACATGATGTCCTGTGACATGATGTCACGTGACATGATCTCCTGTGACATGATGTCCTGTGACATGATGTCACGTGACATGACGTCCTGTGACATGATGTCCTGTGACATGATGTCCTGTGACATGATATCACATGACATGATGTCCTGTGACATGACGTCACGTGACATGATGTCACGTGACATGATGTCACGTGACATGATGTCCTGTGACATGATGGCCTGTGACATGATGTCCTGTGACATGATGTCACGTGACATGATGTCCTGTGACATGATGTCACGTGACATGATGTCAGGTGACATGATGTCACGTGACATGATGTCACGTGACATGATGTCCTGTGACATGATGTCCTGTGACATGATGTCACGTGACATGATGTCCTGTGACATGATGTCACGTGACATGATGTCCTGTGACATGACGTCACGTGACATGATGTCCTGTGACATGATGTCACGTGACATGATGTCACGTGACATGATGTCACGTGACATGATGTCCTGTGACGTGATGTCCTGTGACATGCTGTCTTGTGATATGATGTCACGTGAAATGATGTCCTGTGACATGATGTCACGTGACATGATGTCACGTGACATGCTGTCCTGTGACATGATGTCACGTGACATGATGTCCTGTGACATGATGTCCTGTGACATGATGTCACGTGACATGATGTCACGTGACATGATGTCCTGTGACAAGATGTCCTGTGACATGATGTCACGTGACATGATGTCCTGTGACATGCTGTCCTGTGACATGATGTCACGTGACATGATGTCACGTGACATGATGTCACGTGACATGATGTCCTGTGACATGATGTCACGTGACATGATGCCCTGTGACATGATGTCCTGTGACATGATGTCCTGTGACATGATGTCCTGTGACATGATGTCCTGTGACATGATGTCACGTGACATGATGTCACGTGACATGCTGTCACGTGACATGATGTCGTGTGACATGATGTCACGTGACATGATGTCACGTGACATGATGTCGTGTGACATGATGTCGTGTGACATGATGTCACGTGACATGATGTCACGTGACGTGATGTCGGGTGACATGATGTCCTGTGATGTAATGTCCCGTGACATGATGTCCTGTGACATGATGTCCTGTGACATGATGTCCTGTGACATGATGTCCTGTGACATGATGTCACGTGACACGATGTCACGTGACACGATGTCACGTAACAGGATGTCCTGTGACATGATGTCCTGTGACATGATGTCACGTGACATGATGTCACGTGACATGATGTCACGTGACACGATGTCACGTAACAGGATGTCCTGTGACATGATGTCACGTGACATGATGTCACGTGACATGATGTCACGTGACATGATGTCACGTGACATGATGTCACGTGACATGATGTCACGTGACATGATGTCCTCTGACATGATGTCCTGTGACATGATGTCCTGTGACAAAATGTCACGTGACATGATGTCACGTGACATGATGTCCTGTTTCCACTAAAAAAAAAAAAAAAAAAATTCTCCGATTCTGGTTTTCCACCAAAAAAAAAAAAAAAATTTCTCCGATTCTGGTTTTCCATCAAAATTCTGATGTCCTGTGACATGATGTCACGTGACTTGATCTCCTGTGACATGATGTCCTGTGACATGACGTCACGTGACATGACGTCCTGTGACTTGATGTCCTGTGACATGATGTCCTGTGACATGATGTCACATGACATGATGTCCTGTGACATGATGTCACGTGACATGATGTCGCGTGACATGATGTCACGTGACATGATGTCCTGTGACATGATGGCCTGTGACATGATGTCCTGTGACATGATGTCCTGTGACATGATGTCACGTGACATGATGTCCTGTGACATGATGTCAGGTGACATGATGTCAGGTGACATGATGTCACGTGACATGATGTCACGTGACATGATGTCCTGTGACATGATGTCCTGTGACATGATGTCACGTGACATGATGTCCTGTGACATGATGTCACGTGACATGATGTCCTGTGACATGATGTCCTGTGACATGACGTCACGTGACATGATGTCCTGTGACATGATGTCACGTGACATGATGTCACGTGACATGATGTCACGTGACATGATGTCCTGTGACATGATGTCCTGTGACATGATGTCCTATGACATGATGTCACGTGACATGATGTCACGTGACATGATGTCCTGTGACATGATCCTGTGACATGATGTCACGTGACATGATGTCCTGTGACATGATGTCACGTGACATGATGTCCTGTGACATGATGTCCTGTGACATGCTGTCCTGTGATATGATGTCACGTGACATGATGTCCTGTGACATGATGTCACGTGACATGATGTCCTGTGACATGATGTCACGTGACATGATGTCCTGTGACATGATGTCCTGTGACATGTTGTCACGTGACATGATGTCACGTGACATGATGTCCTGTGACATGATGTCCTGTGACATGATGTCACGTGACATGCTGTCCTGTGACATGCTGTCCTGTGACATGATGTCACGTGACATGATGTCACGTGACATGATGTCCTGTGACATGATGTCCTGTGACATGATGTCCTCTGACATGATGTCCTCTGACATGATGTCCTGTGACATGATGTTACGTGACATGATGTCACGCGACATGATGTCACGTGACATGATGTCCTGTGACATGATGTCCTGTGACATGATGTCACGTGACATGATGTCACGTGACATGATGTCACGTGACATGATGTCCTGTGACATGATGTCACGTGACATGATGTCCTGTGACATGTTGTCACGTGACATGATGTCACGTGACATGATGTCCTGTGACATGATGTCCTGTGACATGATGTCACGTGACATGCTGTCCTGTGACATGCTGTCCTGTGACATGATGTCACGTGACATGATGTCACGTGACATGATGTCCTGTGACATGATGTCCTCTGACATGATGTCCTCTGACATGATGTCCTCTGACATGATGTCACGTGACATGATGTCACGTGACATGATGTCACGTGACATGATGTCACGTGACATGATGTCCTGTGA
>CAXIWF010000214.1:0-122500 GCA_964036045.1 Eutreptiella sp. 'Long Island Sound 2002' | reverse complement strand
GAATTTTCTGAGAATTTTCCGAGAATTTTCCGAGAATTTTCCGAGAATTTTCCGAGAATTTTCCGAGAATTTTCCGAGAATTTTCCGAGAATTTTCCGAGAATTTTCCGAGAATTTTCCGAGAATTTTCCGAGAATTTTTTGAGAATTTTCCGAGAATTTTCCGTCAATTTTCCGAGAATTTTCCGAGAATTTTTCAAGAATTTTCCGAGAATTTTCCGAGAATTTTCTGAGAATTTTCCGAGAATTTTCCGAGAATTTTCCGAGAATTTTCCGAGAATTTTCCGAGAATTTTCCGAGAATTTTCCGAGAATTTTCCGAGAATTTTCCGAGAATTTTCTGAGAATTTTCCGAGAATTTTCCGTCAATTTTCCGAGAATTTTCCGAGAATTTTCTGAGAATTTTCCGAGAATTTTCCGAGAATTTTCCGAGAATTTTCCGAGAATTTTCTGACAATTTTCCGAGAATTTTCCCAGAATTTTCCGTCAATTTTCCAAGAATTTTCCGAGAATTTTCCGAGAATTTTCCGAGAATTTTCCGAGAATTTTCCGAGAATTTCCGGGAATTTTCCGAGAATTTCCGAGAATTTTCCGAGAATTTTCCGAGAATTTTCCGAGAATTTTCCGTCAATTTTCCGAGAATTTTCCGAGAATTTTCCGAGATTTTTCCGAGAAGTTTCCGAGAATTTTCCGATAATTTTCCGAGAATTTTCCGAGAATTTTCCGAGAATTTTCCGAGAATTTTCCGAGAATTTTCCGAGAATTTTCCGAGAATTTTCTGAGAATTTTCCGAGAATTTTCCGAGAATTTTCCGAGATTTTTCCGAGAAGTTTCCGAGAATTTTCCGATAATTTTCCGAGAATTTTCCGAGAATTTTCCGAGCATTTTCCGAGAATTTTCCGAGAATTTGCCGAGAATTTTCCGAGAATTTTCCGTCAATTTTCCGAGAATTTTCCGAGAGTTTTCCGAGAATTTTCCGAGAATTTTCCGAGAATTTTCCGGGAATTTTCCGAGAATTTTCCGAGAATTTTCCGAGAATTTTCCGAGAATTTTCCGAGAATTTTCCGAGAATTTTCCGAGAATTCTCCGAGAATTTTCTGAGAATTTTCCGAGAATTTTCCGTCAATTTTCCGAGCTTTTCCGAGAATTTTCCGAAAATTTTCCGAGAATTTTCCGAGAATTTTCCGAGAATTTTTCCGGGAATTTTCCGAGAATTTTCGGAGAATTTTCCGAGAATTTTCCGAGAATTTTCCGAGAATTTTCCGAGAATTTTCGGAGAATTTTCCGAGAATTTTCCGAGAATTTTCCGAGAATTTTCCGAGAATTTTCCGAGAATTTTCCGAGAATTTTCCGAGAATTTTCCGAGAATTTTCCGAGAATTTTCCGAGAATTTTCCGAGAATTTTCCGAGAATTTTCCGAGAATTTTCCGAGAATTTTCTGAGAATTTTCTGAGAATTTTCCGAGAATTTTCCGAGAATTTTCTGAGAATTTTCCGAGAATTTTCCGAGAATTTTCCGAGAATTTTCCGAGAATTTTCCGAGAATTATCCGAGAATTTTCCGAGAATTTTCCGAGAATTTTCCGAGAATTTTCCGAGAATTTTCCGAGAATTTTCCGAGAATTTTCCGGGAATTTTCCGAGAATTTTCCGAGAATTTTCCGAGAATTTTCCGAGAATTTTCCGAGAATTTTCCGAGAAATTTCCGAGAGTTTTCCGAGAATTTTTGGAGAATTTTCCGAGAATTTTCCGAGAATTTTCCGAGAATTTTCCGAGAATTTTCCGAGAATTTTCCGAGAATTTTCCGAGAATTTTCCATCAATTTTCCGAGAATTTTCCGAGAATTTTCCGAGAATTTTCCGAGAATTTTCCGAGAATTTTCCGGGAATTTTCCGAGAATTTTCCGAGAATTTTCCGAGAATTTTCCGAGAATTTTCCGAGAATTTTCCGAGAATTTTCCGAGAATTTTCCGAGAATTTTCCGAGAATTTTCCGAGAAATTTCCGAGAATTTTCCGAGAATTTTCCGGGAATTTTCCGAGAATTTTCCGAGAATTTTCCGAGAATTCTCCGAGAATTTTCCGAGAATTTTCCGAGAATTTTCCGAGAATTTTCCGAGAATTTTCCGAGAATTTTCTGAGAATTTTCCGAGAATTATCCGAGAATTTCCCGAGAATTTTCTAAGAATTTTCCGAGAATTTTCCAGGAATTTTCCGAGAATTTTCCGAGAATTTTCCGAGAATTTTCCGAGAATTTTCCGAGAATTTTCCGAGAATTTTCCGAGAATTTTCTGAGAATTTTCCGAGAATTTTCCGAGAATTTTCGGAGAATTTTCCGAGAATTTTCCGAGAACTTTCCGAGAATTTTCCGAGAATTTTCGGAGAATTTTCCGAGAATTTTCCGAGAATTTTCCGAGAATTTTCCGAGAATTTTCCGAGAATTTTCTGAGAATTTTCCGAGAATTTTCCGTCAATTTCCGAGAATTTTCCGAGAATTTCCGAGAATTTTCGGAGAATTTTCCGAGAATTTTCCGAGAACTTTCCGAGAATTTTCCGAGAATTTCCGAGAATTTTCCGAGAATTTTCCGAGAATTTTCCGAGAATTTTCCGAGAATTTTCCGTCAATTTTCCGAAAATTTTCTGAGAATTTTCTGAGAATTTTCCGAGAATTTTCCGAGAATTTTCCGAGAATTTTCCGAGAATTTTCCAGAGAATTTCCGAGAATTTTCCGAGAAATTTTCCGAGAATTTTCCGAGAATTTTTTGAGAATTTCCGAGAATTTCTGAGAATTTTCCGAGAATTTTCCGTCAATTTTCCGAGAATTTTTCCGAGAATTTTCCGAAAATTTTCCGAGAATTTTCCGAGAATTTTCCGAGAATTTTCCGAGAATTTTCTGAGAATTTTCCGAGAATTTTCCCAGAATTTTCCGAGATTTTTCCGAGAAGTTTCCGAGAACTTTCCGAGAATTTTCCGAGAATTTTCCGAGAATTTTCCGAGAATTTTCTGAGAATTTTCCGAGAATTATCCGAGAATTTTCCGAGAATTTTCTGAGAATTTTCCGAGAATTTTCCGGGAATTTTCCGAGAATTTTCCGAGATTTTCCGAGAATTTCCGAGAATTTTCCGAGAATTTTCCGAGAATTTTCCGAGAATTTTCCGAGAATTTTCCGAGAATTTTCCGAGAATTTTCTGAGAATTTTCCGAGAATTTCCGAGAATTTTCGGAGAATTTCCGAGAATTTTCCGAGAACTTTCCGAGAATTTTCCGAGAATTTTCCGAGAATTTTCCGAGAATTTTCCGAGAATTTTCCGAGAATTTTCCGAGAATTTTCCGTCAATTTTCCGAAAATTTTCTGAGAATTTTCTGAGAATTTTCCGAGAATTTTCTGAGAATTTTCTGAGAATTTTCCGAGAATTTTCTGAGAATTTTCCGAGAATTTTCCGAGAATTTTCCGAGAATTTTCCGAGAATTTTCCGAGAATTTTCCGAGAATTTTCTGAGAATTTTCCGAGAATTTTCCGTCAATTTTCCGAGAATTTTCCGAGAATTTTTCAAGAATTTTCCGAGAATTTTCCGAGAATTTTCTGAGAATTTTCCAAGAATTTTCCGAGAAAATTCCGAGATTTCCGAGAATTTTCCGAGAATTTTCCTGAGAATTTCCGAGAATTTTCCGAGAATTTTCGAGAATTTTCCGAGAATTTTCTGAGATTTTCCGGAGAATTTTCCGTCAATTTTCCGAGAATTTTTCCGAGAATTTTCCGAAAATTTTCCGAGAATTTTCCGGGAATTTTCCGAGAATTTTCCGAGAATTTTCTGAGAATTTTCCGAGATTTTCCAGAATTTTCCGTCAATTTTCCGAGAATTTTCCGAGAATTTTCCGAGAATTTTCCGAGAATTTTCTGAGAATTTTCCGGGAATTTTCCGAGAATTTTCCGAGAATTTTCCGAGAATTTTCCGAGAATTTTCCGAGAATTTTCCGAGAATTTTCCGAGAATTTTCCGAGAATTTTCCGTCAATTTTCCGAGATTTTCGAGAATTTTCCGAGAATTTTCCGAGAAATTTCCGAGAATTTTCCGAGAATTTTCCGAGAATTTTCCGAGAATTTCCGAGAATTTTCCGAGAATTTTCCGAGAATTTTCCGAGAATTTTCGAGAATTTTCTGAGAATTTTCCGAGAATTTTCCCGGAATTTTCCGAGAATTTCCGAGAATTTTCCGAGAATTCCGAGATTTCCGAGAATTTTCCGAGAATTTTCCGAGAATTTTCCGAGAATTTTCCGAGATTTCCGAGAATTTTCCGAGAATTTTCCGAGAATTGAATTTTCCGAGAATTTTCCAGAGAATTTCCGAGAATTTTCCGAGAATTTTCGGAGAATTTCCGAGAAGTTTCCGAGAATTTTCCGAGAATTTCCGAGAATTTTCCGAGAATTTTCCGAGAATTTTCCGAGAATTTTCCGAGAATTTCCGGGAATTTTCCGAGAATTTCCGAGAATTTTCCGAGAAATTTTCGAGAATTTTCCGAGAATTTTCCGAGAATTTCCGAGAATTTTCCGAGAATTTTCCGAGAATTTTCCGAGAATTTTCCGAGAATTTCCGAGAATTTCTGAAGAATTTTCCGAGAATTTTCCGAGAATTTTCCGAGATTTTTCCGAGAAGTTTCCGAGAATTTTCCGATAATTTTCCGAGAATTTTCCGAGAATTTTCCGAGAATTTTCCGAGAATTTTCCGAGAATTTTCCGAGAATTTTCCGAGAATTTTCTGAGAATTTTCCGAGAATTTTCCGAGAATTTTCCGAGATTTTTTCCGAGAAGTTTCCGAAAATTTTCCGATAATTTTCCGAGAATTTTCCGAGAATTTTCCGAGAATTTTCCCAGAATTTTCCGAGAATTTTCCGAGAATTTTCCGAGAATTTTCCGAGAATTTTCCGAGAATTTTCCGAGAATTTTCTGAGAATTTTCCGAGAACTTTCCAAGAATTTTCCGAGAATTTGCCGAGAATTTTCCGAGAATTTTCCGTCAATTTTCCGAGAATTTTCCGAGAATTTTCCGAGAATTTTCCGAGAATTTTCCGAGAATTTTCCGGGAATTTTCCGAGAATTTTCCGAGAATTTTCCGAGAATTTTCCGAGAATTTTCCGAGAATTTTCCGAGAATTTTCCGAGAATTTTCCGAGAATTTTCCGAGAATTTTCCGAGAATTTTCTGAGAATTTTCCGAGAATTTTCCGAGAATTTTCGGAGAATTTTCCGAGAATTTTCCGAGAACTTTCCGAGAATTTTCCGAGAATTTTCCGAGAATTTTCCGAGAATTTTCCGAGAATTTTCCGAGAATTTTTCGAGAATTTTCCGTCAATTTTCCGAAAATTTTCTGAGAATTTTCTGAGAATTTTCCGAGAATTTTCCGAGAACTTTCCGAGAATTTTCCGGGAATTTTCCGAGAATTTTCCGAGAATTTTCCGAGAATTTTCCGAGAATTTTTCGAGAATTTTCCGTCAATTTTCCGAGAATTTTCGGAGAATTTTCCGAGAATTTTCCGAGAACTTTCCGAGAATTTTTCGAGAATTTTCTGAGAATTTTCCGAGAATTTTCCGAGAATTTTCCGAGAATTTTCCGAGAATTTTCCGAGAATTTTCCGAGAATTTTCCGAGAATTTTCTGAGAATTTTCCGAGAATTTTCCGAGAATTTTCTGAGAATTTTCCGAGAATTATCCGAGAATTTTCCGAGAATTTTCCGAGAATTTTCCGAGAATTTTCCGAGAATTTTCCGAGAATTTTCCGAGAATTTTCCGAGAATTTTCCGAGAATTTTCCGAGAATTTTCCGAGAATTTTCCGAGAATTTTCCGAGAATTTTCCGAGAATTTTCCGAGAATTTTCCGAGAATTTTCCGAGGCTTTTCCGAGAATTTTCCGAGAATTTTCCATCAATTTTCCGAGAATTTTCCGAGAATTTTCCGAGAATTTTCCGAGAATTTTCCGAGAATTTTCCGAGAATTTTCCGGGAATTTTCCGAGAATTTTCCGAGAATTTTCCGAGAATTTTCCGAGAATTTTCCGAGAATTTTCCGAGAATTTTCCGAGAATTTTCCGAGAATTTTCTGAGAATTTTCCGAGAATTTTCCGAGAATTTTCCGAGAATTTTCCGAGAATTTTCCGAGAATTTTCCGAGAATTTTCCGAGAATTTTCCGAGAATTTTCCGAGAATTTTCCGAGAATTTTCCGAGAATTTTCCGAGAATTTTCCGAGAATTTTCCGAGAATTTTCCGAGAATTTTCCGAGAATTTTCCGAGAATTTTCCGAGAATTTTCCGAGAATTTTCCGAGAATTTTCCGAGAATTTTCCGAGAATTTTCCGAGAATTTTCCGAGAATTTTCCGAGAATTTTCCGAGAATTTTCCGAGAATTTCCGGGAATTTTCCGAGAATTTTCCGAGAATTTTCCGAGAATTTTCCGAGAATTTTCCGAGAATTTTCCGAGAATTTTCCGAGAATTTTCCGAGAATTTTCCGAGAATTTTCCGAGAATTTTCCGAGAATTTCCCGAGAATTTTCTGAGAATTTTCCGAGAATTTTCCGAGAATTTTCCGAGATTTTTCCGAGAAGTTTCCGAGAATTTTCCGATAATTTTCCGAGAATTTTCCGAGAATTTTCCGAGAATTTTCCGAGAATTTTCCGAGAATTTTCCGAGAATTTTCCGAGAATTTTCTGAGAATTTTCCGAGAATTTTCCGAGATTTTTTCCGAGAAGTTTCCGAAAATTTTCCGATAATTTTCCGAGAATTTTCCGAGAATTTTCCGAGAATTTTCCCAGAATTTTCCGAGAATTTTCCGAGAATTTTCCGAGAATTTTCCGAGAATTTTCCGAGAATTTTCCGAGAATTTTCTGAGAATTTTCCGAGAACTTTCCAAGAATTTTCCGAGAATTTGCCGAGAATTTTCCGAGAATTTTCCGTCAATTTTCCGAGAATTTTCCGAGAATTTTCCGAGAATTTTCCGAGAATTTTCCGAGAATTTTCCGGGAATTTTCCGAGAATTTTCCGAGAATTTTCCGAGAATTTTCCGAGAATTTTCCGAGAATTTTCCGAGAATTTTCCGAGAATTTTCCGAGAATTTTCCGAGAATTTTCCGAGAATTTTCCGAGAATTTTCCGAGAATTTTCGGAGAATTTTCCGAGAATTTTCCGAGAACTTTCCGAGAATTTTCCGAGAATTTTCCGAGAATTTTCCGACAATTTTCCGAGAATTTTCCGAGAATTTTTCGAGAATTTTCCGTCAATTTTCCGAAAATTTTCTGAGAATTTTCTGAGAATTTTCCGAGAATTTTCCGAGAACTTTCCGAGAATTTTCCGAGAATTTTCCGAGAATTTTCCGAGAATTTTCCGAGAATTTTCCGAGAATTTTTCGAGAATTTTCCGTCAATTTTCCGAGAATTTTCGGAGAATTTTCCGAGAATTTTCCGAGAACTTTCCGAGAATTTTTCGAGAATTTTCTGAGAATTTTCCGAGAATTTTCCGAGAATTTTCCGAGAATTTTCCGAGAATTTTCCGAGAATTTTCCGAGAATTTTCCGAGAATTTTCCGAGAATTTTGCGAGAATTTTCTGAGAATTTTCCGAGAATTTTCCGTCAATTTTCCGAGAATTTTCCGAGAATTTTCTGAGAATTTTGCGAGAATTTTCCGAGAATTTTCCGAGAATTTTCTGAGAATTTTCCGAGAATTATCCGAGAATTTTCCGAGAATTTTCCGAGAATTTTCCGAGAATTTTCCGAGAATTTTCCGAGAATTTTCCGAGAATTTTCCGAGAATTTTCCGAGAATTTTCCGAGAATTTTCCGAGAATTTTCCGAGAATTTTCCGAGAATTTTCCGAGAATTTTCCGAGAATTTTCCGAGAATTTTCCGAGAATTTTCCGAGAATTTTCCATCTATTTTCCGAGAATTTTCCGAGAATTTTCCGAGAATTTTCCGAGAATTTTCCGAGAATTTTCCGGGAATTTTCCGAGAATTTTCCGAGAATTTTCCGAGAATTTTCCGAGAATTTTCCGAGAATTTTCCGAGAATTTTCCGAGAATTTTCCGAGAATTTTCCGAGAATTTTCCGAGAAATTTCCGAGAATTTTCCGAGAATTTTCCGAGAATTTTCCGAGAATTTTCCGAGAATTTTCCGAGAATTTTCCGAGAATTTTCCGAGAATTTTCCGAGAATTTTCCGAGAATTTTCCGAGAATTTTCCGAGAATTTTCTGAGAATTTTCCGAGAATTATCCGAGAATTTTCCGAGAATTTTCTGAGAATTTT
The DNA here is from genome assembly GCA_964036045.1 of Eutreptiella sp. 'Long Island Sound 2002'. NCBI lineage: Eukaryota > Euglenozoa > Euglenophyceae > Eutreptiales > Eutreptiaceae > Eutreptiella > Eutreptiella sp. 'Long Island Sound 2002'. Next base: position 114,234 of record CAXIWF010000214.1, on the reverse strand, counting down.
CCGGGAATTTTCCGGGAATTTTCCGAGAATTTTCCGAGAATTTTCCGAGAATTTTCCGAGAATTTTCCGAGAATTTTCCGAGAATTTTCCGAGAATTTTCCGAGAATTTTCGGAGAATTTTCCGAGAATTTTCCGAGAATTTTCCGAGAATTTTCCGAGAATTTTCCGAGAATTTTCTGAGAATTTTCCGAGAATTTTCTGAGAATTTTCCGAGAATTTTCCGAGAATTTTCCGAGAATTTTCCGAGAATTTTCCGAGAATTTTCTGAGAATTTTCCGAGAATTATCCGAGAATTTTCCGAGAATTTTCCGAGAATTTTCTGAGAATTTTCCGGGAATTTTCCGGGAATTTTCCGAGAATTTTCCGAGAATTTTCCGAGAATTTTCCGAGAATTTTCCGAGAATTTTCCGAGAATTTTCCGAGAATTTTCCGAGAATTTTCCGAGAATTTTCCGAGAATTTTCCGAGAATTTTCCGAGAATTTTCCGAGAATTTTCCGAGAATTTTCTGAGAATTTTCCGAGAATTTTCCGTCAATTTTCCGAGAATTTTCCGAGAATTTTCCGAGAATTTTCGGAGAATTTTCCGAGAATTTTCCGAGAACTTTCCGAGAATTTTCCGAGAATTTTCCGAGAATTTTCCGAGAATTTTCCGAGAATTTTCCGAGAATTTTCCGAGAATTTTCCGTCAATTTTCCGAAAATTTTCTGAGAATTTTCCGAGAATTTTCCGAGAATTTTCCGAGAATTTTCCGAGAATTTTCCGAGAATTTTCCGAGAATTTTCCGAGAATTTTCCCAGAATTTTCCGAGAATTTTCTGAGAATTTTCCGAGAATTTTTGAGAATTTTCCGAGAATTTTCCGTCAATTTTCCGAGAATTTTCCGAGAATTTTTCAAGAATTTTCCGAGAATTTTCCGAGAATTTTCTGAGAATTTTCCGAGAATTTTCCGAGAATTTTCCGAGAATTTTCCGAGAATTTTCCGAGAATTTTCCGAGAATTTTCCGAGAACTTTCCGAGAATTTTCTGAGAATTTTCCGAGAATTTTCCGTCAATTTTCCGAGAATTTTCCGAGAATTTTCCGAAAATTTTCCGAGAATTTTCCGAGAATTTTCCGAGAATTTTACGAGAATTTTCCGAGAATTTTCCGAGAATTTTCCGAGAATTTTCCGAGAATCTTCTGAGAATTTTCCGAGAATTTTCCGAGAATTTTCGGAGAATTTTCCGAGAATTTTCCGAGAACTTTCCGAGAATTTTCCGAGAATTTTCCGAGAATTTTCCGAGAATTTTCCGAGAATTTTCCGAGAATTTTCCGAGAATTTTCCGTCAATTTTCCGAAAATTTTCTGAGAATTTTCTGAGAATTTTCCGAGAATTTTCCGAGAATTTTCCGAGAATTTTCGGAGAATTTTCCGAGAATTTTCCGAGAATTTTCCGAGAATTTTCCGAGAATTTTCCGAGAATTTTCCGAGAATTTTCTGAGAATTTTCCGAGAATTTTCCGTCAATTTTCCGAGAATTTTCCGAGAATTTTTCAAGAATTTTCCGAGAATTTTCCGAGAATTTTCTGAGAATTTTCCGAGAATTTTCCCAGAATTTTCCGAGAATTTTCCGAGAATTTTCCGAGATTTTTCCGAGAATTTTCCGAGAATTTTCCGAGAATTTTCCGAGAATTTTCCGAGAATTTTCTGAGAATTTTCCGAGAATTTTCCGTCAATTTTCCGAGAATTTTCCGAGAATTTTCCGAAAATTTTCCGAGAATTTTCCGAGAATTTTCCGAGAATTTTCCGAGAATTTTCTGAGAATTTTCCGAGAATTTTCTCAGAATTTTCCGTCAATTTTCCGAGAATTTTCCGAGAATTTTCCGAGAATTTTCCGAGAATTTTCTGAGAATTTTCCGAGAATTTTCCGAGAATTTTCCGAGAATTTTCCGAGAATTTTCCGAGAATTTTCCGAGAATTTTCCGAGAATTTTCCGAGAATTTTCCGAGAATTTTCCGTCAATTTTCCGAGATTTTTCCGAGAATTTTCCGAGAATTTTCCGAGAATTTTCCGAGAATTTTCCGGGAATTTTCCGAGAATTTTCCGAGAATTTTCCGAGAATTTTCCGAGAATTTTCCGAGAATTTTCCGAGAATTTTCCGAGAATTTTCCGAGAATTTTCCGAGAATTTTCCGAGAATTTTCCGAGAATTTTCCGAGAATTTTCCGAGAATTTTCCGAGAATTTTCCGAGAATTTTCCGAGAATTTTCCGAGAATTTTCCGAGAATTTTCCGAGAATTTTCCGGGAATTTTCCGAGAATTTTCCGAGAATTTTCGGAGAATTTTCCGAGAATTTTCCGAGAATTTTCCAAGAATTTTCCAAGAATTTTCCGAGAATTTTCCGAGAATTTTCCGAGAATTTTCCGAGAATTTTCCGAGAATTTTGCGAGAATTTCCGGGAATTTTCCGAGAATTTCCGAGAATTTTCCGAGAATTTTCCGAGAATTTTCCGAGAATTTTCCGTCAATTTTCCGAGAATTTTCCGAGAATTTTCCGAGAATTTTCCGAGAATTTTCCGAGAATTTTCCGAGAATTTTCCGAGAATTTTCCGAGAATTTTCCGAGAATTTTCTGAGAATTTTCCGAGAATTGTCCGAGAATTTTCCGAGAATTTTCCGAGAATTTTCCGAGATTTTTCCGAGAAGTTTCCGAGAATTTTCCGATAATTTTCCGAGAATTTTCCAGGAATTTTCCGAGAATTTTCCGAGAATTTTCCGAGAATTTTCCGAGAATTTTCCGAGAATTTTCTGAGAATTTTCCGAGAATTTTCCGAGAATTTTCCGAGATTTTTCCGAGAAGTTTCCGAGAATTTTCCGATAATTTTCCGAGAATTTTCCGAGAATTTTCCGAGAATTTTCCGAGAATTTTCCGAGAATTTTCCGAGAATTTTCCGAGAATTTTCCGAGAATTTTCCGAGAATTTTCCGAGAATTTTCTGAGAATTTTCCGAGAACTTTCCAAGAATTTTCCGAGAATTTGCCGAGAATTTTCCGAGAATTTTCCGTCAATTTTCCGAGAATTTTCCGAGAATTTTCCGAGAATTTTCCGAGAATTTTCCGAGAATTTTCCGGGAATTTTCCGAGAATTATCCGAGAATTTTCCGAGAATTTTCCGAGAATTCTCCGAGAATTTTCCGAGAATTTTCCGAGAATTTTCCGAGAATTTTCCGAGAATTTTCCGAGAATTTTCTGAGAATTTTCCGAGAATTTTCCGAGAATTTTCGGAGAATTTTCCGAGAATTTTCCGAGAACTTTCCGAGAATTTTCCGAGAATTTTCCGAGAATTTTCCGAGAATTTTCCGAGAATTTTCCGAGAATTTTCCGAGAATTTTCCGTCAATTTTCCGAAAATTTTCTGAGAATTTTCTGACAATTTTCCGAGAATTTTCCGAGAATTTTCCGAGAATTTTCCGAGAATTTTCCGAGAATTATCCGAGAATTTTCCGAGAATTTTCCGAGAATTTTCCGAGAATTTTCCGAGAATTTTTTGAGAATTTTCCGAGAATTTTCCGTCAATTTTCCGAGAATTTTCCGAGAATTTTTCAAGAATTTTCCGAGAATTTTTCGAGAATTTTCTGAGAATTTTCCGAGAATTTTCCGAGAATTTTCCGAGAATTTTCCGAGAATTTTCCGAGAATTTTCCGAGAATTTTCCGAGAATTTTCCGAGAATTTTCTGAGAATTTTCCGAGAATTTTCCGTCAATTTTCCGAGAATTTTCCGAGAATTTTCTGAGAATTTTCCGAGAATTTTCCGAGAATTTTCCGAGAATTTTCCGAGAATTTTCCGAGAATTTTCCGAGAATTTTCCGAGAATTTTCCGAGAATTTTCCGAGAATTTTCCGAGAATTTTCTGAGAATTTTCCGAGAATTTTCCGTCAATTTTCCGAGAATTTTCCGAGAATTTTTCAAGAATTTTCCGAGAATTTTCCGAGTATTCTGAGAATTTTCCGAGAATTTTCCGAGAATTTTCCGAGAATTTTCCGAGAATTTTCCGAGAATTTTCCGAGAATTTTCCGAGAATTTTCCGAGAATTTTCTGAGAATTTTCCGAGAGTTTTCCGTCAATTTTCCGAGAATTTTCCGAAAATTTTCCGAAAATTTTCCGAGAATTTTCCGAGAATTTTCCGAGAATTTTCCGAGAATTTGCTGAGAATTTTCCGAGAATTTTCCCAGAATTTTCCGTCAATTTTCCGAGAATTTTCCGAGAATTTTCCGAGAATTTTCCGAGAATTTTCTGAGAATTTTCCGGGAATTTTCCGAGAATTTTCCGAGAATTTTCCGAGAATTTTCCGAGAATTTTCCGAGAATTTTCCGAGAATTTTCCGACAATTTTCCGAGAATTTTCCGAGAATTTTCCGTCAATTTTCCGAGAATTTTCCGAGAATTTTCCGAGAATTTTCCGAGAATTTTCCGAGAATTTTCCGGGAATTTTCCGAGAATTTTCCGAGAATTTTCCGAGAATTTTCCGAGAATTTTCCGAGAATTTTCCGAGAATTTTCCGAGAATTTTCCGAGAATTTTCCGAGAATTTTCCGAGAATTTTCCGAGAATTTTCGGAGAATTTTCCGAGAATTTTCCGAGAATTTTCTGAGAATTTTCCGAGAATTTTCCGTGAATTTTCTGAGAATTTTCCGAGAATTTTCCGAGAATTTTCCGAGAATTTTCCGAGAATTTTCTGAGAATTTTCCGAGAATTATCCGAGAATTTTCCGAGAATTTTCCGAGAATTTTCCGAGAATTTTCCGAGAATTTTCCGAGAATTTTCCGAGAATTTTCCGAGAATTTTCCGAGAATTTTCCGAGAATTTTCCGGGAATTTTCCGAGAATTTTCCGAGAATTTTCCGAGAATTTTCCGAGAATTTTCCGAGAATTTTCCGAGAATTTTCCGAGAATTTTCCGAGAATTTTCTGAGAATTTTCCGAGAATTTTCCGAGAATTTTCGGGGAATTTTCCGAGAATTTTCCGAGAACTTTCAGAGAATTTTCCGAGAATTTTCCGAGAATTTTCCGAGAATTTTCCGAGAATTTTCCGAGAATTTTCCGAGAATTTTCCGAGAATTTTCTCTGAATTTTCCGAGAATTTTCCGTCAATTTTCCGAGAATTTTCCGAGAATTTTTCAAGAATTTTCGGAGAATTTTCCGAGAATTTTCCGAGAACTTTCCGAGAATTTTCCGAGAATTTTCCGAGAATTTTCCGAGAATTTTCCGAGAATTTTCCGAGAATTTTCCGAGAATTTTCCGTCAATTTTCCGAAAATTTTCTGAGAATTTTGTGAGAATTTTCCGAGAATTTTCCGAGAATTTTCCGAGAATTTTCCGAGAATTTTCCGAGAATTTTCCGAGAATTTGCTGAGAATTTTCCGAGAATTTTCCCAGAATTTTCCGTCAATTTTCCGAGAATTTTCCGAGAATTTTCCGAGAATTTTCCGAGAATTTTCTGAGAATTTTCCGGGAATTTTCCGAGAATTTTCCGAGAATTTTCCGAGAATTTTCCGAGAATTTTCCGAGAATTTTCCGAGAATTTTCCGAGAATTTTCCGAGAATTTTCCGAGAATTTTCCGTCAATTTTCCGAGAATTTTCCGAGAATTTTCCGAGAATTTTCCGAGAATTTTCCGAGAATTTTCCGGGAATTTTCCGAGAATTTTCCGAGAATTTTCCGAGAATTTTCCGAGAATTTTCCGAGAATTTTCCGAGAATTTTCCGAGAATTTTCCGAGAATTTTCCGAGAATTTTCGGAGAATTTTCCGAGAATTTTCCGAGAATTTTCTGAGAATTTTCCGAGAATTTTCCGAGAATTTTCCGTCAATTTTCCGAGAATTTTCCGAGAATTTTCCGAGAATTTTCCGAGAATTTTCCGAGAATTTTCCGGGAATTTTCCGAGAATTTTCCGAGAATTTTCCGAGAATTTTCCGAGAATTTTCCGAGAATTTTCCGAGAATTTTCCGAGAATTTTCCGAGAATTTTCCGAGAATTTTCCGAGAATTTTCCGAGAATTTTCGGAGAATTTTCCGAGAATTTTCCGAGAATTTTCTGAGAATTTTCCGAGAATTTTCCGTGAATTTTCTGAGAATTTTCCGAGAATTTTCCGAGAATTTTCCGAGAATTTTCCGAGAATTTTCTGAGAATTTTCCGAGAATTATCCGAGAATTTTCCGAGAATTTTCCGAGAATTTTCCGAGAATTTTCCGAGAATTTTCCGAGAATTTTCCGAGAATTTTCCGAGAATTTTCCGAGAATTTTCCGAGAATTTTCCGAGAATTTTCCGGGAATTTTCCGAGAATTTTCCGAGAATTTTCCGAGAATTTTCCGAGAATTTTCCGAGAATTTTCCGAGAATTTTCCGAGAATTTTCCGAGAATTTTCTGAGAATTTTCCGAGAATTTTCCGAGAATTTTCGGGGAATTTTCCGAGAATTTTCCGAGAATTTTCAGAGAATTTTCCGAGAATTTTCCGAGAATTTTCCGAGAATTTTCCGAGAATTTTCCGTCAATTTTCCGAGAATTTTCCGAGAATTTTTCAAGAATTTTCGGAGAATTTTCCGAGAATTTTCCGAGAACTTTCCGAGAATTTTCCGAGAATTTTCCGAGAATTTTCCGAGAATTTTCTGAGAATTTTCCGAGAATTTTCCGAGAATTTTCCGTCAATTTTCCGAAAATTTTCTGAGAATTTTGTGAAAATTTTCCGAGAATTTTCCGAGAATTTTCCGAGAATTTTCCGAGAAGTTTCCGAGAATTTTCCGAGAATTTGCTGAGAATTTTCCGAGAATTTTCCCAGAATTTTCCGTCAATTTTCCGGGAATTTTCCGAGAATTTTCCGAGAATTTTCCGAGAATTTTCTGAGAATTTTCCGGGAATTTTCCGAGAATTTTCCGAGAATTTTCCGAGAATTTTCCGAGAATTTTCCGAGAATTTTCCGAGAATTTTCCGACAATTTTCCGAGAATTTTCCGAGAATTTTCCGTCAATTTTCCGAGAATTTTCCGAGAATTTTCCGAGAATTTTCCGAGAATTTTCCGAGAATTTTCCGGGAATTTTCCGAGAATTTTCCGAGAATTTTCCGAGAATTTTCCGAGAATTTTCCGAGAATTTTCCGAGAATTTTCCGAGAATTTTCCGAGAATTTTCCGAGAATTTTCCGAGAATTTTCCGAGAATTTTCGGAGAATTTTCCGAGAATTTTCCGAGAATTTTCTGAGAATTTTCCGAGAATTTTCCGTGAATTTTCTGAGAATTTTCCGAGAATTTTCCGAGGATTTTCCGAGAATTTTCCGAGAATTTTCTGAGAATTTTCCGAGAATTATCCGAGAATTTTCCGAGAATTTTCCGAGAATTTTCCGAGAATTTTCCGAGAATTTTCCGAGAATTTTCCGAGAATTTTCCGAGAATTTTCCGAGAATTTTCCGAGAATTTTCCGAGAATTTTCCGAGAATTTTCCGAGAATTTTCCGGGAATTTTCCGAGAATTTTCCGAGAATTTTCCGAGAATTTTCCGAGAATTTTCCGAGAATTTTCCGAGAATTTTCCGAGAATTTTCCGAGAATTTTCTGAGAATTTTCCGAGAATTTTCCGAGAATTTTCGGGGAATTTTCCGAGAATTTTCCGAGAACTTTCAGAGAATTTTCCGACAATTTTCCGAGAATTTTCCGAGAATTTTCCGAGAATTTTCCGAGAATTTTCCGAGAATTTTCCGAGAATTTTCTCTGAATTTTCCGAGAATTTTCCGTCAATTTTCCGAGAATTTTCCGAGAATTTTTCAAGAATTTTCGGAGAATTTTCCGAGAATTTTCCGAGAACTTTCCGAGAATTTTCCGAGAATTTTCCGAGAATTTTCCGAGAATTTTCCGAGAATTTTTCGAGAATTTTCCGAGAATTTTCCGTCAATTTTCCGAAAATTTTCTGAGAATTTTCTGAGAATTTTCCGAGAATTTTCCGAGAATTTTCCGAGAATTTTCCGAGAATTTTCCGAGAATTTTCCGAGAATTTTCCGAGAATTTTCCGAGAATTTTCCGAGAATTTTCCGAGAATTTTGCGAGAATTTTCTGAGAATTTTCCGAGAATTTTCCGAAAATTTTCCGAGAATTTTCCGAGAATTTTCCGAGAATTTTCCGAGAATTTTCTGAGAATTTTCCGAGAATTTTCCCAGAATTTTCCGTCAATTTTCCGAGAATTTTCCGAGAATTTTCCGAGAATTTTCCGAGAATTTTCCGAGAATTTTCCGAGAATTTTCCGAGAATTTTCCGAGAATTTTCCGAGAATTTTCCGAGAATTTTCTGAGAATTTTCCGAGAATTTTCCGAGAATTTTCGGGGAATTTTCCGAGAATTTTCCGAGAACTTTCAGAGAATTTTCCGAGAATTTTCCGAGAATTTTCCGAGAATTTTCCTAGAATTTTCCGAGAATTTTCCGAGAATTTTCCGAGAATTTTCTCTGAATTTTCCGAGAATTTTCCGTCAATTTTCCGAGAATTTTCCGAGAATTTTTCAAGAATTTTCGGAGAATTTTCCGAGAATTTTGCGAGAATTTTCCGAGAATTTTCCGAGAATTTTCCGAGAATTTTCCGAGAATTTTCCGAGAATTTTCCGAGAATTTTCCGAGAATTTTCCGAGAATTTTCCGAGAATTTTGCGAGAATTTTCTGAGATTTTTCCGAGAATTTTCCGTCAATTTTCCGAGAATTTTCCGAGAATTTTTCAAGAATTTTCCGAGAATTTTCCGAGAATTTTCTGAGAATTTTCCAAGAATTTTCCGAGAATTTTCCGAGAATTTTCCGAGAATTTTCCGAGAATTTTGCGAGAATTTTCCGAGAAATTTCCGAGAATTTTCCGAGAATTTTCTGAGAATTTTCCGAGAATTTTCCGTCAATTTTCCGAGAATTTTCCGAGAATTTTCCGAAAATTTTCCGAGAATTTTCCGAGAATTTTCCGAGAATTTTCCGAGAATTTTCTGAGAATTTTCCGAGAATTTTCCGAGAATTTTCCGTCAATTTTCCGAGAATTTTCCGAGAATTTTCCGAGAATTTTCTGAGAATTTTCCGAGAATTTTCCGAGAATTTTCCGAGAATTTTCCGAGAATTTTCCGAGAATTTTCCGAGAATTTTCCGAGAATTTTCCGAGAATTTTCCGAGAATTTTCCGAGAATTTTGCGAGAATTTTCTGAGATTTTTCCGAGAATTTTCCGTCAATTTTCCGAGAATTTTCCGAGAATTTTTCAAGAATTTTCCGAGAATTTTCCGAGAATTTTCTGAGAATTTTCCGAGAATTTTCCGAGAATTTTCCGAGAATTTTGCGACAATTTTCCGAGAATTTTCCGAGAATTTTCTGAGAATTTTCCGAGAATTTTCCGAGAATTTTTCAAGAATTTTCCGAGAATTTTCCGAGAATTTTCTGAGAATTTTCCCGAGAATTTTCCGAGAATTTTCCGAGAATTTTCCGAGAATTTTCCGAGAATTTTCCGAGAATTTTCCGAGAATTTTCCGAGAATTTTCCGAGAATTTTCCGTCAATTTTCCGAAAATTTTCTGAGAATTTTCTGAGAATTTTCCGAGAATTTTCCGAGAATTTTCCGAGAATTTTCCGAGAATTTTCCGAGAATTTTCCGAGAATTTTCCGAGAATTTTCCGAGAATTTTCCGAGAATTTTCCGAGAATTTTGCGAGAATTTTCTGAGATTTTTCCGAGAATTTTCCGTCAATTTTCCGAGAATTTTCCGAGAATTTTTCAAGAATTTTCCGAGAATTTTCCGAGAATTTTCTGAGAATTTTCCAAGAATTTTCCGAGAATTTTCCGAGAATTTTCCGAGAATTTTCCGAGAATTTTGCGAGAATTTTCCGAGAAATTTCCGAGAATTTTCCGAGAATTTTCTGAGAATTTTCCGAGAATTTTCCGTCAATTTTCCGAGAATTTTCCGAGAATTTTCCGAAAATTTTCCGAGAATTTTCCGAGAATTTTCCGAGAATTTTCCGAGAATTTTCTGAGAATTTTCTGAGAATTTTCCGAGAATTTTCCGAGAATTTTCCGAGAATTTTCCGAGAATTTTCCGAGAATTTTCCGAGAATTTTCCGAGAATTTTCCGAGAATTTTCCGAGAATTTTCCGAGAATTTTCCGGGAAACTTCCGAGAATTTTCCGAGAATTTTCCGAGAATTTTCCCAGAATTTTCCGAGAATTTTCCGTCAATTTTCCGAGAATTTTCCGAGAATTTTCCGAGAATTTTCCGAGAATTTTCCGAGAATTTTCCGAGAATTTTCCGAGAATTTTCCGAGAATTTTCCGATAATTTTCCGATAATTTTCCGAGAATTTTCCGAGAATTTTCCGAGAATTTTCCGAGAATTTTCCGAAAATATTCTGAGAATTTTCCGAGAATTTTCCGAGAATTTTCCGAGATTTTTCCGAGAAGTTTCCGAGAATTTTCCGAGAATTTTCTGAGAATTTTCCGAGAATTTTCCGAGAATTTTCTGAGAATTTTCCGAGAATTTTCCGGGAATTTTCCGAGAATTTTCCGAGAATTTTCCGAGAATTTTCCGAGAATTTTCCGAGAATTTTCCGAGAATTTTCCGAGAATTTTCCGAGAATTTTCGGAGAATTTTCCGAGAATTTTCCGAGAATTTTCCGAGAATTTTCCGAGAATTTTCCGAGAATTTTCTGAGAATTTTCCGAGAATTATCCGAGAATTTTCCGAGAATTTTCCGAGAATTTTCCGAGAATTTTCCGAGAATTTTCCGAGAATTTTCCGAGAATTTTCCGGGAATTTTCCGAGAATTTTCCGAGAATTTTCCGAGAATTTTCCGAGAATTTTCCGAGAATTTTCGGAGAATTTTCCGAGAATTTTCCGATAATTTTCCGAGAATTTTCCGAGAATTTTCCGAGAATTTTCCGAGAATTTTCCGAGAATTTTGCGAGAATTTTCTGAGATTTTTCCGAGAATTTTCCGTCAATTTTCCGAGAATTTTCCGTGAATTTTTCAAGAATTTTCCGAGAATTTTCCGAGAATTTTCCGAGAATTTTCTGAGAATTTTCCGAGAATTTTCCGAGAATTTTCCGAGAATTTTCTGAGAATTTTCCGAGAATTTTCCGTCAATTTTCCGAGAATTTTCCGAGAATTTTCCGAAAATTTTCCGAGAATTTTCCGAGAATTTTCCGAGAATTTTCCGAGAATTTTCTGAGAATTTTCCGAGAATTTTCCCAAAATTTTCCGTCAATTTTCCGAGAATTTTCCGAGAATTTTCCGAGAATTTTCCGAGAATTTTCTGAGAATTTTCCGAGAATTTTCCGAGAATTTTCCGAGAATTTTCCGAGAATTTTCCGAGAATTTTCCGAGAATTTTCCGAGAATTTTCCGAGAATTTTCCGAGAATTTTCCGAGAATTTTCCGGGAAACTTCCGAGAATTTTCCGAGAATTTTCCGAGAATTTTCCCAGAATTTTCCGAGAATTTTCCGTCAATTTTCCGAGAATTTTCCGAGAATTTTCCGAGAATTTTCCGAGAATTTTCCGAGAATTTTCCGAGAATTTTCCGAGAATTTTCCGAGAATTTTCCGAGAATTTTCCGATAATTTTCCGATAATTTTCCGAGAATTTTCCGAGAATTTTCCGAGAATTTTCCGAGAATTTTCCGAGAATTTTCTGAGAATTTTCCGAGAATTTTCCGAGAATTTTCCGAGATTTTTCCGAGAAGTTTCCGAGAATTTTCCGAGAATTTTCTGAGAATTTTCCGAGAATTTTCCGAGAATTTTCTGAGAATTTTCCGAGAATTTTCCGGGAATTTTCCGAGAATTTTCCGAGAATTTTCCGAGAATTTTCCGAGAATTTTCCGAGAATTTTCTGAGAATTTTCTGAGAATTTTCCGAGAATTTTCGGAGAATTTTCCGAGAATTTTCCGAGAATTTTCCGAGAATTTTCCGAGAATTTTCCGAGAATTTTCTGAGAATTTTCCGAGAATTATCCGAGAATTTTCCGAGAATTTTCCGAGAATTTTCCGAGAATTTTCCGAGAATTTTCCGAGAATTTTCCGAGAATTTTCCGGGAATTTTCCGAGAATTTTCCGAGAATTTTCCGAGAATTTTCCGAGAATTTTCCGAGAATTTTCGGAGAATTTTCCGAGAATTTTCCGAGAACTTTCCCAGAATTTTCCGAGAATTTTTTGAGAATTTTCCGAGAATTTTCCGTCAATTTTCCGAGAATTTTCCGAGAATTTTTCAAGAATTTTCCGAGAATTTTCCGAGAATTTTCTGAGAATTTTCCGAGAATTTTCCGAGAATTTTCCGAGAATTTTCCGAGAATTTTCCGAGAATTTTCCGAGAATTTTCCGAGAATTTTCCGAGAATTTTCTGAGAATTTTCCGAGAATTTTCCGTCAATTTTCCGAGAATTTTCCGAGAATTTTCTGAGAATTTTCCGAGAATTTTCCGAGAATTTTCCGAGAATTTTCCGAGAATTTTCCGAGAATTTTCCGAGAATTTTCCGAGAATTTTCCGAGAATTTTCCGAGAATTTTCCGAGAATTTTCCGAGAATTTTCCGAGAATTTTCTGAGAATTTTCCGAGAACTTTCCGAGAATTTTCCGAGAATTTGCCGAGAATTTTCCGAGAATTTTCCGTCAATTTTCCGAGAATTTTCCGAGAATTTTCCGAGAATTTTCCGAGAATTTTCCGAGAATTTTCCGGGAATTTTTCCGAGAATTTTCCGAGAATTTTCCGAGAATTTTCCGAGAATTTTCCGAGAATTTTCCGAGAATTTTCCGAGAATTTTCAGAGAATTTTCCGAGAATTTTCTGAGAATTTTCCGAGAATTTTCCGAGAATTTTCGGAGAATTTTCCGAGAATTTTCCGAGAACTTTCCGAGAATTTTCCGAGAATTTTCCGAGAATTTTCCGAGAATTTTCCGAGAATTTTCCGAGAATTTTCCGAGAATTTTCCGTCAATTTTCCGAAAATTTTCTGAGAATTTTCTGAGAATTTTCCGAGAATTTTCCGAGAATTTTCCGAGAATTTTCCGAGAATTTTCCGAGAATTTTCCGAGAATTTTCCGAGAATTTTCCGAGAATTTTCCGAGAATTTTCCGAGAATTTTTTGAGAATTTTCCGAGAATTTTCCGTCAATTTTCCGAGAATCTTCCGAGAATTCTCGGAAAATTCTCGGAAAATTCTCGGAAAATTCTCGGAAAATTCTCGGAAAATTCTCGGAAAATTCTCGGAAAATTCTCAGAAAATTCTCGAAAAATTCTCGGAAAATTCTTGAAAAATTCTCGGAAAATTCTCGGAAAATTGACGGAAAATTCCCGGAAAATTCTCAAAAAATTCTCGGAAAATTCTCGCAAAATTCTCGGAAAATTCTCGGAAAATTCTCGGAAAATTCTCGGAAAATTCTCGGAAAGTTCTCAGAAAATTCTCGGAAAATTCTCCGAAATTTCTCGGAAAATTCTCGGAAAATTCTCAGAAAATTCTCGGAAAATTCTCGGAAAATTCTCGGAAAATTCTCGGAAAATTCTCGGAAAATTGTCGGAAAATTCTCGGAAAATTCTCGGAAAATTCTCGGAAAATTCCCGGAAAATTCTCGGAAAATTCTCAGAAAATTCTCGGAAAATTCTCGGATAATTCTCGGAAAATTCTCAGAAAATTCTCGGAAAATTCTCGGAAAATTCTCGGAAAATTCTCGGAAAATTCTCGGAAAATTCTCGGAAAATTCTCGGAAAATTCTCGGAAAATTCTCGGAAAATTCTCGGAAAATTCTCGGAAAATTCTAGGAAAATTCTCGGAAAATTCTCGGAAAATTCCCGGAAAATTCTCGGAAAATTCTCGGAAAATTCTCGGAAAATTCTCGGAAAATTCTCGGAAAATTGATGGAAAATTCTCGGAAAATTCTCGGAAAATTCTCGGAAAATTCTCGGAAAATTCTCGGAAAATTCTTGGAAAATTCTCGGAAAATTCTCGGAAAATTCTCGGAAAATTCTCGGAAAATTCTCGGAAAATTCTCGGAAAATTCTCGGAAAATTCTCGGAAAATTCTCAGAAAATTCTCGGAAAATTCTCCCAAAATTCTCGGAAAATTCTCGGAAAATTCTCAGAAAATTCTCGGAAAATTCTCGGAAAATTCTCAGAAAATTCTCGGAAAATTCTCGGAAAATTCTCGGAAAATTCTCGGAAAATTCTCGGAAAATTCTCGGAAAATTCTCGGAAAATTCTCGGAAAATTCTCGGAAAATTCTCGGAAAATTCTCGGAAAATTCTCGGAAAATTCTCGGAAAATTCTCGGAAAATTCTCGGAAAATTCTCGGAAAATTCTCGGAAAATTCTCGGAAAATTCTCGGAAAATTCTCGGAAAATTCTCGGAAAATTCTCGGAAAATTCCCGGAAAGTTCTCGGAAAATTCTCGGAAAATTCTCGGAAAATTCTCGGAAAATTCTCGGAAAATTGACGGAAAATTCTCGGAAAATTCTCCGAAAATTCTCAGAAAATTCTCGGAAAATTCTCGGAAAATTCTCAGAAAATTCTCGGAAAATTCTCGGAAAATTCTCCGAAAATTCTCAGAAAATTCTCGGAAAATTCTCGGAAAATTCTCGGAAAATTCTCGGAAAATTCTCGGAAAATTCTCGGAAAATTCTCGGAAAATTCTCGGAAAATTCTCGGAAAATTCTCGGAAAATTCTCGGAAAATTCTCGGAAAATTCTCGGAAAATTCTACGAAAATTATCGGAAAATTCTCGGAAACTTCTCGGAAAAATCTCGGAAAATTCTCGGAAAATTCTCAGAAATTTCTCGGAAAATTCTCGGAAAATTCTCGGAAAATTCTCGGAAAATTGACGGAAAATTCTGGGAAAATTCTCGGAAAATTCTCAGAAAATTCTCGGAAAATTCTCGGAAAATTCTCGGAAAATTCTCGGAAAATTTTCGGAAAATTCTCGGAAAATTCTCGGAAAATTGACGGAAAATTCTCGGAAAATTCTGAGAAAATTCTCGGAAAATTCTCGGAAAATTCTCGGAAAATTCTCGGAAAATTCTCGGAAAATTCTCGGAAAATTCTCGGAAAATTCTTGGAAAATTCTCGGAAAATTCTCAGAAACTTCTCGAAAAATTCTCGGAAAATTCTTGAAAAATTCTCGGAAAATTCTCGGAAAATTGACGGAAAATTCTCGGAAAATTCTCAAAAAATTCTCGGAAAATTCTCGGAAAATTCTCGGAAAATTCTCGGAAAATTCTCGGAAAATTCTCGGAAAATTCTCGGAAAATTCTCGGAAAATTCTCGGAAAATTCTCGGAAAATTTTCGGAAAATTCTCAGAAAATTTTTGGAAAATTGACGGAAAATTCTCGGAAAATTCTCGGAAAATTCTCGGAAAATACTCGGAAAATTCTCGGAAAATTCTCGGAAAGTTCTCGGAAAATTCTCGGAAAATTCTCCGAAAATTCTCGGAAAATTCTCGGAAAATTCTCAGAAAATTCTCGGAAAATTCTCGGAAAATTCTCGGAAAATTCTCGGAAAATTCTCGGAAAATTCTCGGAAAATTCTCGGAAAATTCTCGGAAAATTCTCGGAAAATTCTCGGAAAATTCCCGGAAAATTCTCGGGAAATTCTCGGAAAATTCTCGGAAAATTCTCGGAAAATTCTCGGAAAATTGACGGAAAATTCTCGGAAAATTCTCGGCAAATTCTCGGAAAATTCTCGGAAAATTCTCGGAAAATTCTCGGAAAATTCTCGGAAAATTATCCGAAAATTCTCGGAAACTTCTCGGAAAAATCTCGGAAAATTCTCGGAAAATTCTCGGAAAATTCTCAGAAAATTCTCGGAAAATTCTCGGAAAATTCTCGGAAAATTCTCGGAAAATTCTCGGAAAATTCTCGGAAAATTCTCGGAAAATTATCGGAAAAATCTTCGGAGAATTCTCGGAAAATTGACGGAAAATTCTCGGAAAATTCTCGGCAAATTCTCGGAAAATTCTCGGAAAATTCTCGGAAAATTCTCGGAAAATTCTCGGAAAATTATTGGAAAATTCTCGGAAACTTCTCGGAAAAATCTCGGAAAATTCTCGGAAAATTCTCGGAAAATTCTCAGAAAATTCTCGGAAAATTCTCGGAAAATTCTCGGAAAATTCTCGGAAAATTCCCGGAAAATTCTCGGAAAATTCTCGGAAAATTCTGGGAAAATTCTCGGAAAATTCTCGGAAAATTGACGGAAAATTCTCGAAAAATTCTCGGCAAATTCTCGGAAAATTCTTGGAAAGTTCTCGGAAAATTCTCAGAAAATTCTCGGAAAATTCTCGGAAAATTCTCGGAAAATTCTCGGAAAATTCTCGGAAAATTCTCGGAAAATTCTCGGAAAATTCTCGGAAAATTCTCGGAAAATTATCGGAAAATTCTCGGAAACTTCTCGGAAAAATCTCGGAAAATTATCGGAAAATTCTCGGAAAATTCTCAGAAAATTCTCGGAAAATTCTCGGAAAATTCTCGGAAAATTCTCGGAAAATTCTCGGAAAATTCTCGGAAAATTCTCGGAAAATTATCGGAAAATTCTCGGAAACTTCTCGGAAAAATCTCGGAAAATTCTCGGAAAATTCTCGGAAAATTCTCGGAAAATTGACGGAAAATTCTCGGAAAATTCTCGGAAAATTCTCGGAAAATTCTCGGAAAATTCTCGGAAAATTCCCGGAAATTCTCGGAAAATTCTCGGAAAATTCTCGGAAAATTCTCGGAAAATTCTCGGAAAATTCTCGGAAAATTCTCGGAAAATTCTCGGAAAATTCTCGGAAAATTCTCGGAAAATTCTCGGAAAATTCTCGGAAAATTCTCAGAAAATTCTCGGAAAATTCTCGGAAAATTGACGGAAAATTCTCGGAAAATTCTCAGAAAATTCTCGGAAAATTCTCGGAAAATTCTCGGAAAATTCTCGGAAAATTCTCGGAAAATTCTCGGAAAATTCTCGGAAAATTCTCGGAAAATTCTCGGAAAATTCTCAGAAAATTCTCGGAAAATTCTCGGAAAATTCTTGAAAAATTCTCGGAAAATTCTCGGAAAATTGACGGAAAATTCTCGGAAAATTCTCAAAAAATTCTCGGAAAATTCTCGGAAAATTCTTGGAAAATTCTCGGAACATTCTCAGAAAATTCTCGGAAAATTCTCGGAAAATTCTCGGAAAATTCTCGGAAAATTCTCGGAAAATTCTCGGAAAATTCTCGGAAAATTCTCGGAAAATTCTCAAAAAATTCTCGGAAAATTCTCGGAAAATTCTTGGAAAATTCTCGGAAAATTCTCAGAAAATTCTCGGAAAATTCTCGGAAAATTCTCGGAAAATTCTCGGAAAATTGACGGAAAATTCTCGGAAAATTCTCGGAAAATTCTCGGAAAATTCTCGGAAAATTCTCGGAAAATTCTCGGAAAATTCTGGGAAAGTTCTCGGAAAATTCTCGGAAAATTCTCCGAAAATTCTGGGAAAATTCTCGGAAAATTCTCGGAAAATTCTCGGAAAATTCTCGGAAAATTCCCGGAAAATTCTCGGAAAATTCTCGGAAAATTCTCGGAAAATTCTCGGAAAATTCTCGGAAAGTTCTCGGGAAATTCTCGGAAAATTCTCGGAAAATTCTCGGAAAATTCTCGGAAAATTCTCAGAAAATTCTCGGAAAATTCTTGGAAAATTCTTGAAAAATTCTCGGAAAATTCTCGGAAAATTGACGGAAAATTCTCGGAAAATTCTCAAAAAATTCTCGGAAAATTCTCGGAAAATTCTCGGAAAATTCTCGGAAAATTCTCGGAAAATTCTCGGAAAATTCTCGGAAAATTCTCGGAAAATTCTCGGAAAATTCTCGGAAAATTCTCAGAAAATTCTCAGAAAATTTTCGGAAAATTGACGGAAAATTCTCGGAAAATTCTCGGAAAATTCTCGGAAAATTCTCGGAAAATTCTCGGAAAATTCTCAGAAAATTCTCGGAAAGTTCTCGGAAAATTCTCGGAAAATTCTCCGAAAATTCTCGGAAAATTCTCGGAAAATTCTCGGAAAATTCTCGGAAAATTCTCGGAAAATTCTCGGCAAATTCTCGGAAAATTCTCGGAAAGTTCTCGGAAAATTCTCAGAAAATTCTCGGAAAATTCTCGGAAAATTCTCGGAAAATTCTCGGAAAATTCTCGGAAAATTCTCGGAAAATTCTCGGAAAATTCTCGGAAAATTCTCGGAAAATTCTCGGAAAATTCTCGGAAAATTCTCAGAAAATTCTCGGAAAATTCTCGGAAAATTGACGGAAAATTCTCGGAAAATTCTCAGAAAATTCTCGGAAAATTCTCGGAAAATTCTCGGAAAATTCTCGGAAAATTCTCGGAAAATTCTCGGAAAATTCTCGGAAAATTCTCGGAAAATTCTCGGAAAATTCTCAGAAAATTCTCGGAAAATTCTCGGAAAATTCTTGAAAAACTTGGAAAATTCTCGGAAAATTGACGGAAAATTCTCGGAAAATTCTCAAAAAATTCTCGGAAAATTCTCGGAAAATTCTCGGAAAATTCTCGGAAAATTCTCGGAAAATTCTCGGAAAATTCTCAGAAAATTCTCGGAAAATTCTCGGAAAATTCTCGGAAAATTCTCGGAAAATCCTCGGAAAATTCTCGGAAAATTCTCGGAAAATTCTCGGAAAATTCTCGGAAAATTCTCAGAAAATTCTCGGAAAATTCTCGGAAAATTCTTGAAAAATTCTCGGAAAATTCTCGGAAAATTGACGGAAAATTCTCGGAAAATTCTCAAAAAATTCTCGGAAAATTCTCGGAAAATTCTTGGAAAATTCTCGGAAAATTCTCAGAAAATTCTCGGAAAATTCTCGGAAAATTCTCGGAAAATTCTCGGAAAATTCTCGGAAAATTCTCGGAAAATTCTCGGAAAATTCTCGGAAAATTCTCGGAAAATTCTCGGAAAATTCTCGGAAAATTCTCGGAAAATTCTCAGAAAATTCTCGGAAAATTCTCGGAAAATTCTTGAAAAACTTGGAAAATTCTCGGAAAATTGACGAAAAATTCTCGGAAAATTCTCAAAAAATTCTCGGAAAATTCTCAGAAAATTCTCGGAAAATTCTCGGAAAATTGACGGAAAATTCTCGGAAAATTCTCAGAAAATTCTCGGAAAATTCTCGGAAAATTCTCGGAAAATTCTCGGAAAATTCTCGGAAAATTCTCGGAAAATTCTCGGAAAATTCTCGGAAAATTCTCGGAAAATTCTCAGAAAATTCTCGGAAAATTCTCGGAAAATTCTTGAAAAATTCTCGGAAAATTCTCGGAAAATTGACGGAAAATTCTCGGAAAATTCTCAAAAAATTCTCGGAAAATTCTCGGAAAATTCTTGGAAAATTCTCGGAAAATTCTCAGA
The DNA here is from genome assembly GCA_964036045.1 of Eutreptiella sp. 'Long Island Sound 2002'. Lineage (NCBI taxonomy): Eukaryota > Euglenozoa > Euglenophyceae > Eutreptiales > Eutreptiaceae > Eutreptiella > Eutreptiella sp. 'Long Island Sound 2002'. The sequence continues at coordinate 94,899 of CAXIWF010000214.1, read as the reverse complement.
AAATTCTCGGAAAATTCTCGGAAAATTCTCGGAAAATTCTCGGAAAATTCTCGGAAAATTCTCGGAAAATTCTCAGAAAATTCTCAGAAAATTTTCGGAAAATTGACGGAAAATTCTCGGAAAATTCTCGGAAAATTCTCGGAAAATTCTCGGAAAATTCTCGGAAAATTCTCGGAAAATTCCGGGAAAGTTCCCGGAAAATTCTCGGAAAATTCTCCGAAAATTCTGGGAAAATTCTCGGAAAATTCTCGGAAAATTCTCGGAAAATTCTCGGAAAATTCCCGGAAAATTCTCGGAAAATTCTCGGAAAATTCTCGGAAAATTCTCGGAAAATTCTCGGAAAATTCTCGGGAAATTCTCGGAAAATTCTCGGAAAATTCTCGGAAAATTCTCGGAAAATTCTCAGAAAATTCTCGGAAAATTCTTGGAAAATTCTTGAAAAATTCTCGGAAAATTCTCGGAAAATTGACGGAAAATTCTCGGAAAATTCTCAAAAAATTCTCGGAAAATTCTCGGAAAATTCTCGGAAAATTCTCGGAAAATTCTCGGAAAATTCTCGGAAAATTCTCGGAAAATTCTCGGAAAATTCTCGGAAAATTCTCGGAAAATTCTCAGAAAATTCTCAGAAAATTTTCGGAAAATTGACGGAAAATTCTCGGAAAATTCTCGGAAAATTCTCGGAAAATTCTCGGAAAATTCTCGGAAAATTCTCGGAAAATTCTCGGAAAGTTCTCGGAAAATTCTCGGAAAATTCTCCGAAAATTCTCGGAAAATTCTCGGAAAATTCTCAGAAAATTCTCGGAAAATTCTCGGAAAATTCTCGGAAAATTCTCGGAAAATTCTCGGAAAATTCTCGGAAAATTCTCGGAAAATTCTCGGAAAATTCTCGGAAAATTCCCGGAAAATTCTCGGAAAATTCTCGGAAAATTCTCGGAAAATTCTCGGAAAATTCTCGGAAAATTGACGGAAAATTCTCGGAAAATTCTCGGCAAATTCTCGGAAAATTCTCGGAAAGTTCTCGGAAAATTCTCAGAAAATTCTCGGAAAATTCTCGGAAAATTCTCGGAAAATTCTCGGAAAATTCTCGGAAAATTCTCGGAAAATTCTCGGAAAATTCTCGGAAAATTCTCGGAAAATTCTCGGAAAATTCTCGGAAAATTCTCAGAAAATTCTCGGAAAATTCTCGGAAAATTGACGGAAAATTCTCGGAAAATTCTCAGAAAATTCTCGGAAAATTCTCGGAAAATTCTCGGAAAATTCTCGGAAAATTCTCGGAAAATTCTCGGAAAATTCTCGGAAAATTCTCGGAAAATTCTCGGAAAATTCTCAGAAAATTCTCGGAAAATTCTCGGAAAATTCTTGAAAAACTTGGAAAATTCTCGGAAAATTGACGGAAAATTCTCGGAAAATTCTCAAAAAATTCTCGGAAAATTCTCGGAAAATTCTCGGAAAATTCTCGGAAAATTCTCAGAAAATTCTCGGAAAATTCTCGGAAAATTCTCGGAAAATTCTCGGAAAATTCTCGGAAAATTCTCGGAAAATTCTCAGAAAATTCTCAGAAAATTTTCGGAAAATTGACGGAAAATTCTCGGAAAATTCTCGGAAAATTCTCGGAAAATTCTCGGAAAATTCTCGGAAAATTCTCGGAAAATTCTGGGAAAGTTCTCGGAAAATTCTCGGAAAATTCTCCGAAAATTCTCGGAAAATTCTCGGAAAATTCTCGGAAAATTCTCGGAAAATTCTCGGAAAATTCCCGGAAAATTCTCGGAAAATTCTCGGAAAATTCTCGAAAAATTCTCGGAAAATTCTCGGAAAATTCTCGGAAAATTCTCGGAAAATTCTCGGAAAATTCTCGGAAAATTCTCGGAAAATTCTCGGAAAATTCTCGGAAAATTCTCGGAAAATTCTCGGAAAATTGACGGAAAATTCTCGGAAAATTCTCAGAAAATTCTCGGAAAATTCTCAGAAAATTCTCGGAAAATTCTCGGAAAATTCTCGGAAAATTCTCGGAAAATTCTCGGAAAATTCTGGGAAAGTTCCCGGAAAATTCTCGGAAAATTCTCCGAAAATTCTGGGAAAATTCTCGGAAAATTCTCGGAAAATTCTCGGAAAATTCTCGGAAAATTCCCGGAAAATTCTCGGAAAATTCTCGGAAAATTCTCGGAAAATTCTCGGAAAATTCTCGGAAAATTCTCGGGAAATTCTCGGAAAATTCTCGGAAAATTCTCGGAAAATTCTCGGAAAATTCTCAGAAAATTCTCGGAAAATTCTTGGAAAATTCTTGAAAAATTCTCGGAAAATTCTCGGAAAATTGACGGAAAATTCTCGGAAAATTCTCAAAAAATTCTCGGAAAATTCTCGGAAAATTCTCGGAAAATTCTCGGAAAATTCTCGGAAAATTCTCGGAAAATTCTCGGAAAATTCTCGGAAAATTCTCGGAAAATTCTCGGAAAATTCTCAGAAAATTCTCAGAAAATTTTCGGAAAATTGACGGAAAATTCTCGGAAAATTCTCGGAAAATTCTCGGAAAATTCTCGGAAAATTCTCGGAAAATTCTCGGAAAATTCTCGGAAAGTTCTCGGAAAATTCTCGGAAAATTCTCCGAAAATTCTCGGAAAATTCTCGGAAAATTCTCAGAAAATTCTCGGAAAATTCTCGGAAAATTCTCGGAAAATTCTCGGAAAATTCTCGGAAAATTCTCGGAAAATTCTCGGAAAATTCTCGGAAAATTCTCGGAAAATTCCCGGAAAATTCTCGGAAAATTCTCGGAAAATTCTCGGAAAATTCTCGGAAAATTCTCGGAAAATTGACGGAAAATTCTCGGAAAACTCTCGGCAAATTCTCGGAAAATTCTCGGAAAGTTCTCGGAAAATTCTCAGAAAATTCTCGGAAAATTCTCGGAAAATTCTCGGAAAATTCTCGGAAAATTCTCGGAAAATTCTCGGAAAATTCTCGGAAAATTCTCGGAAAATTCTCGGAAAATTCTCGGAAAATTCTCGGAAAATTCTCAGAAAATTCTCGGAAAATTCTCGGAAAATTCTCGGAAAATTCTCGGAAAATTCTCGGAAAATTCTCAGAAAATTCTCGGAAAATTCTCGGAAAATTCTTGAAAAACTTGGAAAATTCTCGGAAAATTGACGGAAAATTCTCGGAAAATTCTCAAAAAATTCTCGGAAAATTCTCGGAAAATTCTCGGAAAATTCTCGGAAAATTCTCAGAAAATTCTCGGAAAATTCTCGGAAAATTCTCGGAAAATTCTCGGAAAATTCTCGGAAAATTCTCGGAAAATTCTCAGAAAATTCTCAGAAAATTTTCGGAAAATTGACGGAAAATTCTCGGAAAATTCTCGGAAAATTCTCGGAAAATTCTCGGAAAATTCTCGGAAAATTCTCGGAAAATTCTGGGAAAGTTCTCGGAAAATTCTCGGAAAATTCTCCGAAAATTCTCGGAAAATTCTCGGAAAATTCTCGGAAAATTCCCGGAAAATTCTCGGAAAATTCTCGGAAAATTCTCGGAAAATTCTCGGAAAATTCTCGGAAAATTCTCGGAAAATTCTCGGAAAATTCTCGGAAAATTCTCGGAAAATTCTCGGAAAATTCTCGGAAAATTCTCGGAAAATTCTCGGAAAATTCTCGGAAAATTGACGGAAAATTCTCGGAAAATTCTCAGAAAATTCTCGGAAAATTCTCAGAAAATTCTCGGAAAATTCTCGGAAAATTCTCGGAAAATTCTCGGAAAATTCTCGGAAAATTCTCGGAAAATTCTCGGAAAATTCTCGGAAAATTCTCGGAAAATTCCCGGAAAATTCTCGGAAAATTCTCAGAAAATTCTCGGAAAATTCTCGGATAATTCTCAGAAAATTCTCAGAAAATTCTCGGAAAATTCTCGGAAAATTCTCGGAAAATTCTCGGAAAATTCTTGGAAAATTTTCGAAAAATTCTCGGAAAATTCTCGGAAAATTCTCGGAAAATTCTCGGAAAATTCTCGGAAAATTCTAGGAAAATTCTCGGAAAATTCTCGGAAAATTCCCGGAAAATTCTCGGAAAATTCTCGGAAAATTCTCGGAAAATTCTCGGAAAATTCTCGGAAAATTGATGGAAAATTCTCGGAAAATTCTCGGAAAATTCTCGGAAAATTCTCGGAAAATTCTCGGAAAATTCTTGGAAAATTCTCGGAAAATTCTCGGAAAATTCTCGGAAAATTCTCGGAAAATTCTCGGAAAATTCTCGGAAAATTCTCGGAAAATTCTCGGAAAATTCTCAGAAAATTCTCGGAAAATTCTCCCAAAATTCTCGGAAAATTCTCGGAAAATTCTCAGAAAATTCTCGGAAAATTCTCGGAAAATTCTCAGAAAATTCTCGGAAAATTCTCGGAAAATTCTCGGAAAATTCTCGGAAAATTCTCGGAAAATTCTCGGAAAATTCTCGGAAAATTCTCGGAAAATTCTCGGAAAATTCTCGGAAAATTCTCGGAAAATTCTCGGAAAATTCTCGGAAAATTCTCGGAAAATTCTCGGAAAATTCTCGGAAAATTCTCGGAAAATTCCCGGAAAATTCTCGGAAAATTCTCGGAAAATTCTCGGAAAATTCTCGGAAAATTCTCGGAAAATTGACGGAAAATTCTCGGAAAATTCTCCGAAAATTCTCAGAAAATTCTCGGAAAATTCTCGGAAAATTCTCAGAAAATTCTCGGAAAATTCTCGGAAAATTCTCCGAAAATTCTCAGAAAATTCTCGGAAAATTCTCGGAAAATTCTCGGAAAATTCTCGGAAAATTCTCGGAAAATTCTCGGAAAATTCTCGGAAAATTCTCGGAAAATTCTCGGAAAATTCTCGGAAAATTCTCGGAAAATTCTCGGAAAATTCTCGGAAAATTCTCGGAAAATTCTACGAAAATTATCGGAAAATTCTCGGAAACTTCTCGGAAAAATCTCGGAAAATTCTCGGAAAATTCTCAGAAATTTCTCGGAAAATTCTCGGAAAATTCTCGGAAAATTCTCGGAAAATTGACGGAAAATTCTGGGAAAATTCTCGGAAAATTCTCAGAAAATTCTCGGAAAATTCTCGGAAAATTCTCGGAAAATTCTCGGAAAATTTTCGGAAAATTCTCGGAAATTTCTCGGAAAATTGACGGAAAATTCTCGGAAAATTCTGAGAAAATTCTCGGAAAATTCTCGGAAAATTCTCGGAAAATTCTCGGAAAATTCTCGGAAAATTCTCGGAAAATTCTCGGAAAATTCTTGGAAAATTCTCGGAAAATTCTCAGAAAATTCTCGAAAAATTCTCGGAAAATTCTTGAAAAATTCTCGGAAAATTCTCGGAAAATTGACGGAAAATTCTCGGAAAATTCTCAAAAAATTCTCGGAAAATTCTCGGAAAATTCTCGGAAAATTCTCGGAAAATTCTCGGAAAATTCTCGGAAAATTCTCGGAAAATTCTCGGAAAATTCTCGGAAAATTCTCGGAAAATTCTCGGAAAATTTTCAGAAAATTCTCAGAAAATTTTTGGAAAATTGACGGAAAATTCTCGGAAAATTCTCGGAAAATTCTCGGAAAATTCTCAAAAAATTCTCGGAAAATTCTCGGAAAGTTCTCGGAAAATTCTCGGAAAATTCTCCGAAAATTCTCGGAAAATTCTCGGAAAATTCTCAGAAAATTCTCGGAAAATTCTCGGAAAATTCTCGGAAAATTCTCGGAAAATTCTCGGAAAATTCTCGGAAAATTCTCGGAAAATTCTCGGAAAATTCTCGGAAAATTCTCGGAAAATTCCCGGAAAATTCTCGGGAAATTCTCGGAAAATTCTCGGAAAATTCTCGGAAAATTCTCGGAAAATTGACGGAAAATTCTCGGAAAATTCTCGGCAAATTCTCGGAAAATTCTCGGAAAATTCTCGGAAAATTCTCGGAAAATTCTCGGAAAATTCTCGGAAAATTCTCGGAAAATTCTCGGAAAATTCTCGGAAAATTCTCGGAAAATTCTCGGAAAATTCTACGAAAATTATCGGAAAATTCTCGGAAACTTCTCGGAAAAATCTCGGAAAATTCTCGGAAAATTCTCAGAAATTTCTCGGAAAATTCTCGGAAAATTCTCGGAAAATTCTCGGAAAATTGACGGAAAATTCTGGGAAAATTCTCGGAAAATTCTCAGAAAATTCTCGGAAAATTCTCGGAAAATTCTCGGAAAATTCTCGGAAAATTTTCGGAAAATTCTCGGAAATTTCTCGGAAAATTGACGGAAAATTCTCGGAAAATTCTGAGAAAATTCTCGGAAAATTCTCGGAAAATTCTCGGAAAATTCTCGGAAAATTCTCGGAAAATTCTCGGAAAATTCTCCGAAAATTCTTGGAAAATTCTCGGAAAATTCTCAGAAAATTCTCGAAAAATTCTCGGAAAATTCTTGAAAAATTCTCGGAAAATTCTCGGAAAATTGACGGAAAATTCTCGGAAAATTCTCAAAAAATTCTCGGAAAATTCTCGGAAAATTCTCGGAAAATTCTCGGAAAATTCTCGGAAAATTCTCGGAAAATTCTCGGAAAATTCTCGGAAAATTCTCGGAAAATTCTCGGAAAATTCTCGGAAAATTTTCAGAAAATTCTCAGAAAATTTTTGGAAAATTGACGGAAAATTCTCGGAAAATTCTCGGAAAATTCTCGGAAAATTCTCAAAAAATTCTCGGAAAATTCTCGGAAAGTTCTCGGAAAATTCTCGGAAAATTCTCCGAAAATTCTCGGAAAATTCTCGGAAAATTCTCAGAAAATTCTCGGAAAATTCTCGGAAAATTCTCGGAAAATTCTCGGAAAATTCTCGGAAAATTCTCGGAAAATTCTCGGAAAATTCTCGGAAAATTCTCGGAAAATTCTCGGAAAATTCCCGGAAAATTCTCGGGAAATTCTCGGAAAATTCTCGGAAAATTCTCGGAAAATTCTCGGAAAATTGACGGAAAATTCTCGGAAAATTCTCGGCAAATTCTCGGAAAATTCTCGGAAAATTCTCGGAAAATTCTCGGAAAATTCTCGGAAAATTATCCGAAAATTCTCGGAAACTTCTCGGAAAAATCTCGGAAAATTCTCGGAAAATTCTCGGAAAATTCTCAGAAAATTCTCGGAAAATTCTCGGAAAATTCTCGGAAAATTCTCGGAAAATTCTCGGAAAATTCTCGGAAAATTCTCGGAAAATTATCGGAAAAATCTTCGGAGAATTCTCGGAAAATTGACGGAAAATTCTCGGAAAATTCTCGGCAAATTCTCGGAAAATTCTCGGAAAATTCTCGGAAAATTCTCGGAAAATTCTCGGAAAATTATTGGAAAATTCTCGGAAACTTCTCGGAAAAATCTCGGAAAATTCTCGGAAAATTCTCGGAAAATTCTCAGAAAATTCTCGGAAAATTCTCGGAAAATTCTCGGAAAATTCTCGGAAAATTCCCGGAAAATTCTCGGAAAATTCTCGGAAAATTCTGGGAAAATTCTCGGAAAATTCTCGGAAAATTGACGGAAAATTCTCGAAAAATTCTCGGCAAATTCTCGGAAAATTCTTGGAAAGTTCTCGGAAAATTCTCAGAAAATTCTCGGAAAATTCTCGGAAAATTCTCGGAAAATTCTCGGAAAATTCTCGGAAAATTCTCGGAAAATTCTCGGAAAATTCTCGGAAAATTCTCGGAAAATTCTCGGAAAATTATCGGAAAATTCTCGGAAACTTCTCGGAAAAATCTCGGAAAATTATCGGAAAATTCTCGGAAAATTCTCAGAAAATTCTCGGAAAATTCTCGGAAAATTCTCGGAAAATTCTCGGAAAATTCTCGGAAAATTCTCGGAAAATTCTCGGAAAATTATCGGAAAATTCTCGGAAACTTCTCGGAAAAATCTCGGAAAATTCTCGGAAAATTCTCGGAAAATTCTCGGAAAATTGACGGAAAATTCTCGGAAAATTCTCGGAAAATTCTCGGAAAATTCTCGGAAAATTCTCGGAAAATTCCCGGAAATTCTCGGAAAATTCTCGGAAAATTCTCGGAAAATTCTCGGAAAATTCTCGGAAAATTCTCGGAAAATTCTCGGAAAATTCTCGGAAAATTCTCGGAAAATTCTCGGAAAATTCTCGGAAAATTCTCGGAAAATTCTCAGAAAATTCTCGGAAAATTCTCGGAAAATTGACGGAAAATTCTCGGAAAATTCTCAGAAAATTCTCGGAAAATTCTCGGAAAATTCTCGGAAAATTCTCGGAAAATTCTCGGAAAATTCTCGGAAAATTCTCGGAAAATTCTCGGAAAATTCTCGGAAAATTCTCAGAAAATTCTCGGAAAATTCTCGGAAAATTCTTGAAAAATTCTCGGAAAATTCTCGGAAAATTGACGGAAAATTCTCGGAAAATTCTCAAACAATTCTCGGAAAATTCTCGGAAAATTCTCAAAAAATTCTCGGAAAATTCTCGGAAAATTCTTGGAAAATTCTCGGAAAATTCTCAGAAAATTCTCGGAAAATTCTCGGAAAATTCTCGGAAAATTCTCGGAAAATTCTCGGAAAATTCTCGGAAAATTCTCAAAAAATTCTCGGAAAATTCTCGGAAAATTCTTGGAAAATTCTCGGAACATTCTCAGAAAATTCTCGGAAAATTCTCGGAAAATTGTCGGAAAATTCTCGGAAAATTCTCGGAAAATTCTCGGAAAATTCTCGGAAAATTCTCGGAAAATTGACGGAAAATTCTCGGAAAATTCTCAAAAAATTCTCGGAAAATTCTCGGAAAATTCTTGGAAAATTCTCGGAAAATTCTCAGAAAATTCTCGGAAAATTCTCGGAAAATTCTCGGAAAATTCTCGGAAAATTGACGGAAAATTCTCGGAAAATTCTCGGAAAATTCTCGGAAAATTCTCGGAAAATTCTCGGAAAATTCTCGGAAAATTCTGGGAAAGTTCTCGGAAAATTCTCGGAAAATTCTCCGAAAATTCTGGGAAAATTCTCGGAAAATTCTCGGAAAATTCTCGGAAAATTCTCGGAAAATTCCCGGAAAATTCTCGGAAAATTCTCGGAAAATTCTCGGAAAATTCTCGGAAAATTCTCGGAAAATTCTCGGGAAATTCTCGGAAAATTCTCGGAAAATTCTCGGAAAATTCTCGGAAAATTCTCAGAAAATTCTCGGAAAATTCTTGGAAAATTCTTGAAAAATTCTCGGAAAATTCTCGGAAAATTGACGGAAAATTCTCGGAAAATTCTCAAAAAATTCTCGGAAAATTCTCGGAAAATTCTCGGAAAATTCTCGGAAAATTCTCGGAAAATTCTCGGAAAATTCTCGGAAAATTCTCGGAAAATTCTCGGAAAATTCTCGGAAAATTCTCAGAAAATTCTCAGAAAATTTTCGGAAAATTGACGGAAAATTCTCGGAAAATTCTCGGAAAATTCTCGGAAAATTCTCGGAAAATTCTCGGAAAATTCTCGGAAAATTCTCGGAAAGTTCTCGGAAAATTCTCGGAAAATTCTCCGAAAATTCTCGGAAAATTCTCGGAAAATTCTCAGAAAATTCTCGGAAAATTCTCGGAAAATTCTCGGAAAATTCTCGGAAAATTCTCGGAAAATTCTCGGAAAATTCTCGGAAAATTCTCGGAAAATTCTCGGAAAATTCCCGGAACATTCTCGGAAAAATCTCGGAAAATTCTCGGAAAATTCTCGGAAAATTCTCGGAAAATTGACGGAAAATTCTCGGAAAATTCTCGGCAAATTCTCGGAAAATTCTCGGAAAGTTCTCGGAAAATTCTCAGAAAATTCTCGGAAAATTCTCGAAAAATTCTCGGAAAATTCTCGGAAAATTCTCGGAAAATTCTCGGAAAATTCTCGGAAAATTCTCGGAAAATTCTCGGAAAATTCTCGGAAAATTCTCGGAAAATTCTCAGAAAATTCTCGGAAAATTCTCGGAAAATTGACGGAAAATTCTCGGAAAATTCTCAGAAAATTCTCGGAAAATTCTCGGAAAATTCTCGGAAAATTCTCGGAAAATTCTCGGAAAATTCTCGGAAAATTCTCGGAAAATTCTCGGAAAATTCTCGGAAAATTCTCAGAAAATTCTCGGAAAATTCTCGGAAAATTCTTGAAAAACTTGGAAAATTCTCGGAAAATTGACGGAAAATTCTCGGAAAATTCTCAAAAAATTCTCGGAAAATTCTCGGAAAATTCTCGGAAAATTCTCGGAAAATTCTCGGAAAATTCTCGGAAAATTCTCAGAAAATTCTCGGAAAATTCTCGGAAAATTCTCGGAAAATTCTCGGAAAATTCTCGGAAAATTCTCGGAAAATTCTCGGAAAATTCTCGGAAAATTCTCGGAAAATTCTCAGAAAATTCTCGGAAAATTCTCGGAAAATTCTTGAAAAATTCTCGGAAAATTCTCGGAAAATTGACGGAAAATTCTCGGAAAATTCTCAAAAAATTCTCGGAAAATTCTCGGAAAATTCTTGGAAAATTCTCGGAAAATTCTCAGAAAATTCTCGGAAAATTCTCGGAAAATTCTCGGAAAATTCTGGGAAAATTCTCGGAAAATTCTCGGAAAATTCTCGGAAAATTCTCGGAAAATTCTCGGAAAATTCTCGGAAAATTCTCGGAAAATTCTCGGAAAATTCTCAGAAAATTCTCGGAAAATTCTCGGAAAATTCTTGAAAAACTTGGAAAATTCTCGGAAAATTGACGGAAAATTCTCGGAAAATTCTCAAAAAATTCTCGGAAAATTCTCAGAAAATTCTCGGAAAATTCTCGGAAAATTGACGGAAAATTCTCGGAAAATTCTCAGAAAATTCTCGGAAAATTCTCGGAAAATTCTCGGAAAATTCTCGGAAAATTCTCGGAAAATTCTCGGAAAATTCTCGGAAAATTCTCGGAAAATTCTCGGAAAATTCTCAGAAAATTCTCGGAAAATTCTCGGAAAATTCTTGAAAAATTCTCGGAAAATTCTCGGAAAATTGACGGAAAATTCTCGGAAAATTCTCAAAAAATTCTCGGAAAATTCTCGGAAAATTCTTGGAAAATTCTCGGAAAATTCTCAGAAAATTCTCGGAAAATTCTCGGAAAATTCTCGGAAAATTCTCGGAAAATTCTCGGAAAAATCTCGGAAAATTCTCAGAAAATTCTCAGAAAATTTTCGGAAAATTGACGGAAAATTCTCGGAAAATTCTCGGAAAATTCTCGGAAAATTCTCGGAAAATTCTCGGAAAATTCTCGGAAAATTCTCGGAAAATTCTCGGAAAATTCTCGGAAAATTCTCGGAAAATTCTGGGAAAATTCTCGGAAAATTCTCGGAAAATTCTCGGAAAATTCTCGGAAAATTCTCGGAAAATTCTCGGAAAATTCTCGGAAAATTCTCGGAAAATTCTCAGAAAATTCTCGGAAAATTCTCGGAAAATTCTTGAAAAACTTGGAAAATTCTCGGAAAATTGACGGAAAATTCTCGGAAAATTCTCAAAAAATTCTCGGAAAATTCTCAGAAAATTCTCGGAAAATTCTCGGAAAATTGACGGAAAATTCTCGGAAAATTCTCAGAAAATTCTCGGAAAATTCTCGGAAAATTCTCGGAAAATTCTCGGAAAATTCTCGGAAAATTCTCGGAAAATTCTCGGAAAATTCTCGGAAAATTCTCGGAAAATTCTCAGAAAATTCTCGGAAAATTCTCGGAAAATTCTTGAAAAATTCTCGGAAAATTCTCGGAAAATTGACGGAAAATTCTCGGAAAATTCTCAAAAAATTCTCGGAAAATTCTCGGAAAATTCTTGGAAAATTCTCGGAAAATTCTCAGAAAATTCTCGGAAAATTCTCGGAAAATTCTCGGAAAATTCTCGGAAAATTCTCGGAAAAATCTCGGAAAATTCTCAGAAAATTCTCAGAAAATTTTCGGAAAATTGACGGAAAATTCTCGGAAAATTCTCGGAAAATTCTCGGAAAATTCTCGGAAAATTCTTGGAAAATTCTCGGAAAATTCTCAGAAAATTCTCGGAAAATTCTCGGAAAATTCTCGGAAAATTCTGGGAAAATTCTCGGAAAATTCTCGGAAAATTCTCGGAAAATTCTCGGAAAATTCTCGGAAAATTCTCGGAAAATTCTCGGAAAATTCTCGGAAAATTCTCAGAAAATTCTCGGAAAATTCTCGGAAAATTCTTGAAAAACTTGGAAAATTCTCGGAAAATTGACGGAAAATTCTCGGAAAATTCTCAAAAAATTCTCGGAAAATTCTCAGAAAATTCTCGGAAAATTCTCGGAAAATTGACGGAAAATTCTCGGAAAATTCTCAGAAAATTCTCGGAAAATTCTCGGAAAATTCTCGGAAAATTCTCGGAAAATTCTCGGAAAATTCTCGGAAAATTCTCGGAAAATTCTCGGAAAATTCTCGGAAAATTCTCAGAAAATTCTCGGAAAATTCTCGGAAAATTCTTGAAAAATTCTCGGAAAATTCTCGGAAAATTGACGGAAAATTCTCGGAAAATTCTCAAAAAATTCTCGGAAAATTCTCGGAAAATTCTTGGAAAATTCTCGGAAAATTCTCAGAAAATTCTCGGAAAATTCTCGGAAAATTCTCGGAAAATTCTCGGAAAATTCTCGGAAAAATCTCGGAAAATTCTCAGAAAATTCTCAGAAAATTTTCGGAAAATTGACGGAAAATTCTCGGAAAATTCTCGGAAAATTCTCGGAAAATTCTCGGAAAATTCTCGGAAAATTCTCGGAAAATTCTGGGAAAGTTCTCGGAAAATTCTCGGAAAATTCTCCGAAAATTCTGGGAAAATTCTCGCAAAATTCTCGGAAAATTCTCGGAAAATTCTCGGAAAATTCCCGGAAAATTCTCGGAAAATTCTCGGAAAATTCTCGGAAAATTCTCGGAAAATTCTCGGAAAATTCTCGGGAAATTCTCGGAAAATTCTCGGAAAATTCTCGGAAAATTCTCGGAAAATTCTCAGAAAATTCTCGGAAAATTCTTGGAAAATTCTTGAAAAATTCTCGGAAAATTCTCGGAAAATTGACGGAAAATTCTCGGAAAATTCTCAAAAAATTCTCGGAAAATTCTGAAAATTCTCGGAAAATTCTCGGAAAATTCTCGGAAAATTCTCGGAAAATTCTCGGAAAATTCTCGGAAAATTCTCGGAAAATTCTCGGAAAATTCTCAGAAAATTCTCAGAAAATTTTCGGAAAATTGACGGAAAATTCTCGGAAAATTCTCGGAAAATTCTCGGAAAATTCTCGGAAAATTCTCGGAAAATTCTCGGAAAATTCTCGGAAAGTTCTCGGAAAATTCTCGGAAAATTCTCCGAAAATTCTCGGAAAATTCTCGGAAAATTCTCAGAAAATTCTCGGAAAATTCTCGGAAAATTCTCGGAAAATTCTCGGAAAATTCTCGGAAAATTCTCGGAAAATTCTCGGAAAATTCTCGGAAAATTCCCGGAAAATTCTCGGAAAATTCTCGGAAAATTCTCGGAAAATTCTCGGAAAATTCTCGGAAAATTGACGGAAAATTCTCGGAAAATTCTCGGCAAATTCTCGGAAAATTCTCGGAAAGTTCTCGGAAAATTCTCAGAAAATTCTCGGAAAATTCTCGGAAAATTCTCGGAAAATTCTCGGAAAATTCTCGGAAAATTCTCGGAAAATTCTCGGAAAATTCTCGGAAAATTCTCGGAAAATTCTCGGAAAATTCTCAGAAAATTCTCGGAAAATTCTCGGAAAATTGACGGAAAATTCTCGGAAAATTCTCAGAAAATTCTCGGAAAATTCTCGGAAAATTCTCGGAAAATTCTCGGAAAATTCTCAGAAAATTCTCGGAAAATTCTCGGAAAATTCTCGGAAAATTCTCGGAAAATTCTCAGAAAATTCTCGGAAAATTCTCGGAAAATTCTTGAAAAACTTGGAAAATTCTCGGAAAATTGACGGAAAATTCTCGGAAAATTCTCAAAAAATTCTCGGAAAATTCTCGGAAAATTCTCGGAAAATTCTCGGAAAATTCTCAGAAAATTCTCGGAAAATTCTCGGAAAATTCTCGGAAAATTCTCGGAAAATTCTCGGAAAATTCTCGGAAAATTCTCAGAAAATTCTCAGAAAATTTTCGGAAAATTGACGGAAAATTCTCGGAAAATTCTCGGAAAATTCTCGGAAAATTCTCGGAAAATTCTCGGAAAATTCTCGGAAAATTCTGGGAAAGTTCTCGGAAAATTCTCGGAAAATTCTCCGAAAATTCTCGGAAAATTCTCGGAAAATTCTCGGAAAATTCTCGGAAAATTCTCGGAAAATTCCCGGAAAATTCTCGGAAAATTCTCGGAAAATTCTCGGAAAATTCTCGGAAAATTCTCGGAAAATTCTCGGAAAATTCTCGGAAAATTCTCGGAAAATTCTCGGAAAATTCTCGGAAAATTCTCGGAAAATTCTCGGAAAATTCTCGGAAAATTCTCGGAAAATTGACGGAAAATTCTCGGAAAATTCTCAGAAAATTCTCGGAAAATTCTCGGAAAATTCTCGGAAAATTCTCGGAAAATTCTCGGAAAATTCACGGAAAATTCTCGGAAAATTCTCGGAAAATTCTCGGAAAATTCTCAGAAAATTCTCCGAAAATTCTCGGAAAATTCTTGAAAAATTCTCGGAAAATTCTCGGAAAATTGACGGAAAATTCTCGGAAAATTCTCAAAAAATTCTCGGAAAATTCTCGGAAAATTCTCGGAAAATTCTCGGAAAATTCTCAGAAAATTCTCGGAAAATTCTCGGAAAATTCTCGGAAAATTCTCGGAAAATCATCGGAAAATTCTCGGAAAATTCTCAGAAAATTCTCAGAAAATTTTCGGAAAATTGACGGAAAATTCTCGGAAAATTCTCGGAAAATTCTCGGAAAATTCTCGGAAAATTCTCGGAAAATTCTCGGAAAATTCTGGGAAAGTTCTCGGAAAATTCTCGGAAAATTCTCCGAAAATTCTCGGAAAATTCTCGGAAAATTCTCGGAAAATTCTCGGAAAATTCTCGGAAAATTCCCGGAAAATTCTCGGAAAATTCTCGGAAAATTCTCGGAAAATTCTCGGAAAATTCTCGGAAAATTCTCGGAAAATTCTCGGAAAATTCTCGGAAAATTCTCGGAAAATTCTCGGAAAATTCTCAGAAAATTCTCGGAAAATTCTTGGAAAATTCTTGAAAAATTCTCGGAAAATTCTCGGAAAATTGACGGAAAATTCTCGGAAAATTCTCAAAAAATTCTCGGAAAATTCTCGGAAAATTCTCGGAAAATTCTCGGAAAATTCTCGGAAAATTCTCGGAAGATTCTCGGAAAATTCTCGGAAAATTCTCGGAAAATTCTCGGAAAATTCTCAGAAAATTCTCAGAAAATTTTCGGAAAATTGACGGAAAATTCTCGGAAAATTCTCGGAAAATTCTCGGAAAATTCTCGGAAAATTCTTGGAAAATTCTCGGAAAATTCTCGGAAAGTTCTCGGAAAATTCTCGGAAAATTCTCCGAAAATTCTCGGAAAATTCTCGGAAAATTCTCAGAAAATTCTCGGAAAATTCTCGGAAAATTCTCGGAAAATTCTCGGAAAATTCTCGGAAAATTCTCGGAAAATTCTCGGAAAATTCTCGGAAAATTCTCGGAAAATTCCCGGAAAATTCTCGGAAAATTCTCGGAAAATTCTCGGAAAATTCTCGGAAAATTCTCGGAAAATTGACGGAAAATTCTCGGAAAATTCTCGGCAAATTCTCGGAAAATTCTCGGAAAGTTCTCGGAAAATTCTCAGAAAATTCTCGGAAAATTCTCGGAAAATTCTCGGAAAATTCTCGGAAAATTCTCGGAAAATTCTCGGAAAATTCTCGGAAAATTCTCGGAAAATTCTCGGAAAATTCTCGGAAAATTCTCGGAAAATTCTCGGAAAATTCTCAGAAAATTCTCGGAAAATTCTCGGAAAATTGACGGAAAATTCTCGGAAAATTCTCAGAAAATTCTCGGAAAATTCTCGGAAAATTCTCGGAAAATTCTCGGAAAATTCTCGGAAAATTCTCGGAAAATTCTCAGAAAATTCTCGGAAAATTCTCGGAAAATTCTCGGAAAATTCTCGGAAAATTCCCTGAAAATTCTCGGAAAATTCTCGGAAAATTCTCGGAAAATTCTCGGAAAATTCTCGGAAAATTCTCGGAAAATTCTCGGAAAATTCTCGGAAAATTCTCGGAAAATTCTCAGAAAATTCTCGGAAAATTCTTGGAAAATTCTTGAAAAATTCTCGGAAAATTCTCGGAAAATTGACGGAAAATTCTCGGAAAATTCTCAAAAAATTCTCGGAAAATTCTCGGAAAATTCTCGGAAAATTCTCGGAAAATTCTCGGAAAATTCTCGGAAAATTCTCGGAAAATTCTCGGAAAATTCTCGGAAAATTCTCGTAAAATTCTCAGAAAATTCTCAGAAAATTTTCGGGGAATTGACGGAAAATTCTCGGAAAATTCTCGGAAAATTCTCGGAAAATTCTCGGAAAATTCTCGGAAAATTCTCGGAAAATTCTCGGAAAGTTCTCGGAAAATTCTCGGAAAATTCTCCGAAAATTCTCGGAAAATTCTCGGAAAATTCTCAGAAAATTCTCGGAAAATTCTCGGAAAATTCTCGGAAAATTCTCGGAAAATTCTCGGAAAATTCTCGGAAAATTCTCTGAAAATTCTCGGAAAATTCTCGGAAAATTCCCGGAAAATTCTCGGAAAATTCTCGGAAAATTGACGGAAAATTCTCGGAAAATTCTCGGCAAATTCTCGGAAAATTCTCAGAAAGTTCTCGGAAAATTCTCAGAAAATTCTCGGAAAATTCTCGGAAAATTCTCGGAAAATTCTCGGAAAATTCTCGGAAAATTCTCGGAAAATTCTCGGAAAATTCTCGGAAAATTCTCGGAAAATTCTCGGAAAATTCTCGGAAAATTCTCGGAAAATTCTCGGAAAATTCTCGTAAAATTCTCGGAAAATTCTCGGAAAATTGACGGAAAATTCTCGGAAAATTCTCGGAAAATTCTCGGAAAATTCTCCCAAAATTCTCGGAAAATTCTCGGAAAATTCTCAGAAAATTCTCGGAAAATTCTCGGAAAATTCTCAGAAAATTCTCGGAAAATTCTCGGAAAATTCTCCGAAAATTCTCGGAAAATTCTCGGAAAATTCTCGGAAAATTCTCGGAAAATTCTCGGAAAATTCTCGGAAAATTCTCGGAAAATTCTCGGAAAATTCTCGGAAAATTCTCGGAAAATTCTCGGAAAATTCTCGGAAAATTCTCGGAAAATTCTCGGAAAATTCTCGGAAAATTCTCGGAAAATTCTCGGAAAATTCCCGGAAAATTCTCGGAAAATTCTCGGAAAATTCTCGGAAAATTCTCGGAAAATTCTCGGAAAATTGACGGAAAATTCTCGGAAAATTCTCCGAAAATTCTCAGAAAATTCTCGGAAAATTCTCGGAAAATTCTCAGAAAATTCTCGGAAAATTCTCGGAAAATTCTCCGAAAATTCTCAGAAAATTCTCGGAAAATTCTCGGAAAATTCTCGGAAAATTCTCGGAAAATTCTCGGAAAATTCTCGGAAAATTCTCGGAAAATTCTCGGAAAATTCTCGGAAAATCTCGGAAAATTCTCGGAAAATTTTCGGAAAATTCTCGGAAAATTATCGGAAAATTCTCGGAAACTTCTCGGAAAAATCTCGGAAAATTCTCGGAAAATTCTCAGAAATTTCTCGGAAAATTCTCGGAAAATTCTCGGAAAATTCTCGGAAAATTGACGGAAAATTCTGGGAAAATTCTCGGAAAATTCTCAGAAAATTCTCGGAAAATTCTCGGAAAATTCTCCGAAAATTCTCGGAAAATTTTCGGAAAATTCTCGAAAAATTCTCGGAAAATTGACGGAAAATTCTCGGAAAATTCTCAGAAAATTCTCGGAAAATTCTCGGAAAATTCTCGGAAAATTCTCGGAAAATTCTCGGAAAATTCTCGGAAAATTCTCGGAAAATTCTCGGAAAATTCTCGGAAAATTCTCAGAAAATTCTCGAAAAATTCTCGGAAAATTCTTGAAAAATTCTCGGAAAATTCTCGGAAAATTGACGGAAAATTCTCGGAAAATTCTCAAAAAATTCTCGGAAAATTCTCGGAAAATTCTCGGAAAATTCTCGGAAAATTCTCGGAAAATTCTCGGAAAATTCTCGGAAATATCTCGGAAAATTCTCGGAAAATTCTCGGAAAATTTTCAGAAAATTCTCAGAAAATTTTTGGAAAATTGACGGAAAATTCTCGGAAAATTCTCGGAAAATTCTCGGAAAATTCTCGGAAAATTCTCGGAAAATTCTCGGAAAATTCTCGGAAAGTTCTCGGAAAATTCTCGGAAAATTCTCCGAAAATTCTCGGAAAATTCTCGGAAAATTCTCAGAAAATTCTCGGAAAATTCTCGGAAAATTCTCGGAAAGTTCTCGGAAAATTCTCGGAAAATTCTCGGAAAATTCTCGGAAAATTCTCGGAAAATTCTCGGAAAATTCTCGGAAAATTCCCGGAAAATTCTCGGAAAATTCTCGGAAAATTCTCGGAAAATTCTCGGAAAATTCTCGGAAAATTGACGGAAAATTCTCGGAAAATTCTCGGCAAATTCTCGGAAAATTCTCGGAAAATTCTCGGAAAATTCTCGGAAAATTCTCGGAAAATTATCGGAAAATTCTCGGAAACTTCTCGGAAAAATCTCGGAAAATTCTCGGAAAATTCTCGGAAAATTCTCAGAAAATTGTCGGAAAATTCTCGGAAAATTCTCGGAAAATTCTCGGAAAATTCTCGGAAAATTCTCGGAAAATTCTCGGAAAATTATCGGAAAATTCTCGGAAACTTCTCGGAAAAATCTCGGAAAATTCTCGGAAAATTCTCGGAAAATTCTCAGAAAATTCTCGGAAAATTCTCGGAAAATTCTCGGAAAATTCTCGGAAAATTCTCGGAAAATTCTCGGAAAATTCTCAGAAAATGCTCAGAAAATTTTCGGAAAATTGACGGAAAATTCTCGGAAAATTCTCGGAAAATTCTCGGAAAATTCTCGGAAATTCTCGGAAAATTCCCGGAAATTCTCGGAAAATTCTCGGAAAATTCTCGGAAAATTCTCGGAAAATTCTCGGAAAATTGACGGAAAATTCTCGGAAAATTCTCAAAAAATTCTCGGAAAATTCTCGGAAAATTCTCGGAAAATTCTCGGAAAATTCTCGGAAAATTCTCGGAAAATTCTCGGAAATATCTCGGAAAATTCTCGGAAAATTCTCGGAAAATTTTCAGAAAATTCTCAGAAAATTTTTGGAAAATTGACGGAAAATTCTCGGAAAATTCTCGGAAAATTCTCGGAAAATTCTCGGAAAATTCTCGGAAAATTCTCGGAAAATTCTCGGAAAGTTCTCGGAAAATTCTCGGAAAATTCTCCGAAAATTCTCGGAAAATTCTCGGAAAATTCTCAGAAAATTCTCGGAAAATTCTCGGAAAATTCTCGGAAAGTTCTCGGAAAATTCTCGGAAAATTCTCGGAAAATTCTCGGAAAATTCTCGGAAAATTCTCGGAAAATTCTCGGAAAATTCCCGGAAAATTCTCGGAAAATTCTCGGAAAATTCTCGGAAAATTCTCGGAAAATTCTCGGAAAATTGACGGAAAATTCTCGGAAAATTCTCGGCAAATTCTCGGAAAATTCTCGGAAAATTCTCGGAAAATTCTCGGAAAATTCTCGGAAAATTATCGGAAAATTCTCGGAAACTTCTCGGAAAAATCTCGGAAAATTCTCGGAAAATTCTCGGAAAATTCTCAGAAAATTGTCGGAAAATTCTCGGAAAATTCTCGGAAAATTCTCGGAAAATTCTCGGAAAATTCTCGGAAAATTCTCGGAAAATTATCGGAAAATTCTCGGAAACTTCTCGGAAAAATCTCGGAAAATTCTCGGAAAATTCTCGGAAAATTCTCAGAAAATTCTCGGAAAATTCTCGGAAAATTCTCGGAAAATTCTCGGAAAATTCTCGGAAAATTCTCGGAAAATTCTCAGAAAATGCTCAGAAAATTTTCGGAAAATTGACGGAAAATTCTCGGAAAATTCTCGGAAAATTCTCGGAAAATTCTCGGAAATTCTCGGAAAATTCCCGGAAATTCTCGGAAAATTCTCGGAAAATTCTCGGAAAATTCTCGGAAAATTCTCGGAAAATTCTCGGAAAATTGACGGAAAATTCTGGGAAAATTCTCGGAAAATTCTCAGAAAATTCTCGGAAAATTCTCGGAAAATTCTCGGAAAATTCTCGGAAAATTCTCAGAAAATTCTCGCAAAATTCTCGGAAAATTGACGGAAAATTCTCGGAAAATTCTCAGAAAATTCTCGGAAAATTCTCGGAAAATTCTCAGAAAATTCTCGGAAAACTCTCGGAAAATTCTTGAAAAATTCTCGGAAAATTCTCGGAAAATTGACGGAAAATTCTCAGAAAATTCTCAGAAAATTTTCGGAAAATTGACGGAAATTTCTCGGAAAATTCTCGGAAAATTCTCGGAAAATTCTCGGAAAATTCTCGGAAAATTCTCGGAAAATTCTCGGAAAGTTCTCGGAAAATTCTCGGGAAATTCTCCGAAAATTCTCGGAAAATTCTCGGAAAATTCTCAGAAAATTCTCGGAAAATTCTCGGAAAATTCTCGGAAAATTCTCGGAAAATTCTCGGAAAATTCTCGGAAAATTCTCGGAAAATTCTCGGAAAATTCTCGGAAAATTCTCGGAAAATTATCGGAAAATTCTCGGAAACTTCTCGGAAAAATCTCGGAAAATTCTCGGAAAATTCTCGGAAAATTCTCAGAAAATTCTCGGAAAATTCTCGGAAAATTCTCGGAAAATTCTCGGAAAATTCTCGGAAAATTCCCGGAAAATTCTCGGAAAATTATCGGAAAATTCTCGGAAAATTCTCGGAAAATTCTCGGAAAATTCTCAGAAAATTCTCGGAAAACTCTCGGAAAATTCTTGAAAAATTCTCGGAAAATTCTCGGAAAATTGACGGAAAATTCTCAGAAAATTCTCAGAAAATTTTCGGAAAATTGACGGAAATTTCTCGGAAAATTCTCGGAAAATTCTCGGAAAATTCTCGGAAAATTCTCGGAAAATTCTCGGAAAATTCTCGGAAAGTTCTCGGAAAATTCTCGGGAAATTCTCCGAAAATTCTCGGAAAATTCTCGGAAAATTCTCAGAAAATTCTCGGAAAATTCTCGGAAAATTCTCGGAAAATTCTCGGAAAATTCTCGGAAAATTCTCGGAAAATTCTCGGAAAATTCTCGGAAAATTCTCGGAAAATTCTCGGAAAATTCTCGGAAAATTCTCGGAAAATTATCGGAAAATTCTCGGAAACTTCTCGGAAAAATCTCGGAAAATTCTCGGAAAATTCTCGGAAAATTCTCAGAAAATTCTCGGAAAATTCTCGGAAAATTCTCGGAAAATTCTCGGAAAATTCTCGGAAAATTCCCGGAAAATTCTCGGAAAATTATCGGAAAATTCTCGGAAACTTCTCGGAAAAATCTCGGAAAATTCTCGGAAAATTCTCGGAAAATTCTCAGAAAATTCTCGGAAAATTCTCGGAAAATTCTCGGAAAATTCTCGGAAAATTCTCGGAAAATTCTCGGAAAATTCTCAGAAAATTCTCGGAAAATTCTCGGAAAATTGACGGAAAATTCTCGGAAAATTCTCGGAAAATTCTCGGAAAATTCTCGGAAATTCTCGGAAAATTCCCGGAAATTCTCGGAAAATTCTCGGAAAATTCTCGGAAAATTCTCGGAAAATTCTCGGAAAATTCTCGGAAAATTGACGGAAAATACTGGGAAAATTCTCGGAAAATTCTGAGAAAATTCTCGGAAAATTCTCGGAAAATTCTCGGAAAATTCTCGGAAAATTCTCAGAAAATTCTCGGAAAACTCTCGGAAAATTCTTGAAAAATTCTCGGAAAATTCTCGGAAAATTGACGGAAAATTCTCAGAAAATTCTCAGAAAATTTTCGGAAAATTGACGGAAATTTCTCGGAAAATTCTCGGAAAATTCTCGGAAAATTCTCGGAAAATTCTCGGAAAATTCTCGGAAAATTCTCGGAAAGTTCTCGGAAAATTCTCGGAAAATTCTCCGAAAATTCTCGGAAAATTCTCGGAAAATTCTCAGAAAATTCTCGGAAAATTCTCGGAAAATTCTCGGAAAATTCTCGGAAAATTCTCGGAAAATTCTCGGAAAATTCTCGGAAAATTCTCGGAAAATTCTCGGAAAATTCTCGGAAAATTCTCGGAAAATTCTCGGAAAATTCTCGGAAAATTCTCAGAAAATTCTCGGAAAACTCTCGGAAAATCCTTGAAAAATTCTCGGAAAATTCTCGGAAAATTGACGGAAAATTCTCAGAAAATTCTCAGAAAATTTTCGGAAAATTGACGGAAATTTCTCGGAAAATTCTCGGAAAATTCTCGGAAAACTCTCGGAAAATTCTCGGAAAATTCTCGGAAAATTCTCGGAAAGTTCTCGGAAAATTCTCGGAAAATTCTCCGAAAATTCTCGGAAAATTCTCGGAAACTTCTCAGAAAATTCTCGGAAAATTCTCGGAAAATTCTCGGAAAATTCTCGGAAAATTCTCGGAAAATTCTCGGAAAATTCTCGGAAAATTCTCGGAAAATTCTCGGAAAATTCTCGGAAAATTCTCGGAAAATTATCGGAAAATTCTCGGAAACTTCTCGGAAAAATCTCGGAAAATTCTCGGAAAATTCTCGGAAAATTCTCAGAAAATTCTCGGAAAATTCTCGGAAAATTCTCGGAAAATTCTCGGAAAATTCTCGGAAAATTCTCGGAAAATTCTCGGAAAATTATCGGAAAATTCTCGGAAACTTCTCGGAAAAATCTCGGAAAATTCTCGGAAAATTCTCGGAAAATTCTCAGAAAATTCTCGGAAAATTCTCGGAAAATTCTCGCAAAATTGCCGGAAAATTCTCGGAAAATTCTCGGAAAATTCTCAGAAAATTCTCGGAAAATTCTCGGAAAATTGACGGAAAATTCTCGGAAAATTCTCGGAAAATTCTCGGAAAATTCTCGGAAATTCTCGGAAAATTCCCGGAAATTCTCGGAAAATTCTCGGAAAATTCTCGGAAAATTCTCGGAAAATTCTCGGAAAATTCTCGGAAAATTGACGGAAAATACTGGGAAAATTCTCGGAAAATTCTGAGAAAATTCTCGGAAAATTCTCGGAAAATTCTCGGAAAATTCTCGGAAAATTCTCAGAAAATTCTCGGAAAATTCTCGGAAAATTGACGGAAAATTCTCGGAAAATTCTCAGAAAATTCTCGGAAAATTCTCGGAAAATTCTCGGAAAATTCTCGGAAAATTCTCGGAAAATTCTCGGAAAATTCTCGGAAAATTCTCGGAAATTTCCTGGAAAATTCTCAGAAAATTCTCGGAAAATTCTCGGAAAATTCTTGAAAAATTCTCCGAAAATTCTCGGAAAATTGACGGAAAATTCTCGGAAAATTCTCAAAAAATTCTCGGAAAATTCTCGGAAAATTCTCGGAAAATTCTCGGAAAATTCTCGGAAAATTCTCGGAAAATTCTCGGAAAATTCTCGGAAAATTCTCGGAAAATTCTCGGAAAATTCTCGGAAAATTCTCAGAAAATTCTCAGAAAATTTTCGGAAAATTGACGGAAAATTCTCGGAAAATTCTCGGAAAATTCTCGGAAAATTCTCGGAAAATTCTCGGAAAATTCTCGGAAAATTCTCGGAAAGTTCTCGGAAAATTCTCGGAAAATTGACCGAAAATTCTCGGAAAATTCTCAGAAAATTCTCGGAAAATTCTCGGAAAATTCTCGGAAAATTCTCGGAAAATTCTCAGAAAATTCTCGGAAAATTCTCGGAAAATTCTCGGAAAATTCTCAGAAAATTTTCGGAAAATTCTCGGAAAATTCTCGGAAAATTGACGGAAAATTCTCGGAAAATTCTCAGAAAATTCTCGGAAAATTCTCGGAAAATTCTCGGAAAATTCTCGGAAAATTCTCGGAAAATTCTCGGAAAATTCTCGGAAAATTCTCGGAAAATTATCGGAAAATTCTCGGAAACTTCTCGGAAAAATCTCGGAAAATTCTCGGAAAATTCTCGGAAAATTCTCAGAAAATTCTCGGAAAATTCTCGGAAAATTCTCGCAAAATTGCCGGAAAATTCTCGGAAAATTCTCGGAAAATTCTCAGAAAATTCTCGGAAAATTCTCGGAAAATTGACGGAAAATTCTCGGAAAATTCTCGGAAAATTCTCGGAAAATTCTCGGAAATTCTCGGAAAATTCCCGGAAATTCTCGGAAAATTCTCGGAAAATTCTCGGAAAATTCTCGGAAAATTCTCGGAAAATTCTCGGAAAATTGACGGAAAATACTGGGAAAATTCTCGGAAAATTCTGAGAAAATTCTCGGAAAATTCTCGGAAAATTCTCGGAAAATTCTCGGAAAATTCTCAGAAAATTCTCGGAAAATTCTCGGAAAATTGACGGAAAATTCTCGGAAAATTCTCAGAAAATTCTCGGAAAATTCTCGGAAAATTCTCGGAAAATTCTCGGAAAATTCTCGGAAAATTCTCGGAAAATTCTCGGAAAATTCTCGGAAATTTCCTGGAAAATTCTCAGAAAATTCTCGGAAAATTCTCGGAAAATTCTTGAAAAATTCTCCGAAAATTCTCGGAAAATTGACGGAAAATTCTCGGAAAATTCTCAAAAAATTCTCGGAAAATTCTCGGAAAATTCTCGGAAAATTCTCGGAAAATTCTCGGAAAATTCTCGGAAAATTCTCGGAAAATTCTCGGAAAATTCTCGGAAAATTCTCGGAAAATTCTCGGAAAATTCTCAGAAAATTCTCAGAAAATTTTCGGAAAATTGACGGAAAATTCTCGGAAAATTCTCGGAAAATTCTCGGAAAATTCTCGGAAAATTCTCGGAAAATTCTCGGAAAATTCTCGGAAAGTTCTCGGAAAATTCTCGGAAAATTGACCGAAAATTCTCGGAAAATTCTCAGAAAATTCTCGGAAAATTCTCGGAAAATTCTCGGAAAATTCTCGGAAAATTCTCAGAAAATTCTCGGAAAATTCTCGGAAAATTCTCGGAAAATTCTCAGAAAATTTTCGGAAAATTCTCGGAAAATTCTCGGAAAATTGACGGAAAATTCTCGGAAAATTCTCAGAAAATTCTCGGAAAATTCTCGGAAAATTCTCGGAAAATTCTCGGAAAATTCTCGGAAAATTCTCGGAAAATTCTCGGAAAATTCTCGGAAAATTCTCGGAAAATTCTCAGAAAATTCTCGGAAAATTCTCGGATAATTCTCGGAAAATTCTCGGAAAATTGACGGAAAATTCTGGGAAAATTCTCGGAAAATTCTCAGAAAATTCTCGGAAAATTCTCGGAAAATTCTCGGAAAATTCTCGGAAAATTCTCAGAAAATTCTCGGAAAATTCTCGGATAATTCTTGGAAAATTCTCAGAAAATTCTCGGAAAATTCTCGGAAAATTCTCGGAAAATTCTCGGAAAATTCTCGGAAAATTCTCGGAAAATTCTCGGAAAATTCTCGGAAAATTCTCGGAAAATTCTCGGAAAATTCTCGGAAAATTCTCGGAAAATTCTCGGAAAATTCTCCGAAAATTCTCGGAAAATTCTCGGAAAATTCTCGGAAAATTCTCGGAAAATTCTCGGAAAATTGATGGAAAATTCTCGGAAAATTCTCGGAAAATTCTCGGAAAATTCTCGGAAAATTCTCGGAAAATTCTTGGAAAATTCTCGGAAAATTCTCGGAAAATTCTCGGAAAATTCTCGGAAAATTCTCGGAAAATTCTCGGAAAATTCTCGGAAAATTCTCGTAAAATTCTCAGAAAATTCTCGGAAAATTCTCCCAAAATTCTCGGAAAATTCTCGGAAAATTCTCGGAAAATTCTCGGAAAATTCTCGGAAAATTCTCAGAAAATTCTCGGAAAATTCTCGGAAAATTCTCGGAAAATTCTCGGAAAATTGTCGGAAAATTCTCGGAAAATTCTCGGAAAATTCTCGGAAAATTCTCGGAAAATTCTCGGAAAATTCTCGGAAAATTCTCGGAAAATTCTCGGAAAATTCTCGGAAAATTCTCGGAAAATTCTCGGAAAATTCTCGGAAAATTCTCGGAGCATTCTCGGAAAATTCTCGGAAAATTCTCGGAAAATTCTCGGAAAATTCTCGGAAAATTCTCGGAAAATTCCCGGAAAATTCTCGGAAAATTCTCGGAAAATTCTCGGAAAATTCTCGGAAAATTCTCGGAAAATTGACGGAAAATTCTCGGAAAATTCTCCGAAAATTCTCAGAAAATTCTCGGAAAATTCTCGGAAAATTCTCAGAAAATTCTCGGAAAATTCTCGGAAAATTCTCCGAAAATTCTCGGAAAATTCTCGGAAAATTCTCGGAAAATTCTCGGAAAATTCTCGGAAAATTCTCGGAAAATTCTCGGAAAATTCTCGGAAAATTCTCGGAAAATTCTCGGAAAATTCTCGGAAAATTCTCGGAAAATTCTCGGAAAATTATCGGAAAATTCTCGGAAACTTCTCGGAAAAATCTCGGAAAATTCTCGGAAAATTCTCAGAAATTTCTCGGAAAATTCTCGGAAAATTCTCGGAAAATTCTCGGAAAATTGACGGAAAATTCTGGGAAAATTCTCGGAAAATTCTCAGAAAATTCTCGGAAAATTCTCGGAAAATTCTCGGAAAATTCTCGGAAAATTTTCGGAAAATTCTCGGAAAATTCTCGGAAAATTGACGGAAAATTCTCGGAAAATTCTCAGAAAATTCTCGGAAAATTCTCGGAAAATTCTCGGAAAATTCTCGGAAAATTCTCGGAAAATTCTCGGAAAATTCTCGGAAAATTCTCGGAAAATTCTCAGGAAATTCTCGAAAAATTCTCGGAAAATTCTTGAAAAATTCTCGGAAAATTCTCGGAAAATTGACGGAAAATTCTCGGAAAATTCTCAAAAAATTCTCGGAAAATTCTCGGAAAATTCTCGGAAAATTCTCGGAAAATTCTCGGAAAATTCTCGGAAAATTCTCGGAAAATTCTCGGAAAATTCTCGGAAAATTCTCGGAAAATTTTCAGAAAATTCTCAGAAAATTTTTGGAAAATTGACGGAAAATTCTCGGAAAATTCTCGGAAAATTCTCGGAAAATTCTAGGAAAATTCTCGGAAAATTCTCGGAAAATTCTCGGAAAGTTCTCGGAAAATTCTCGGAAAATTCTCCGAAAATTCTCGGAAAATTCTCGGAAAATTCTCAGAAAATTCTCGGAAAATTCTCGGAAAATTCTCGGAAAATTCTCAGAAAATTCTCGGAAAATTCTCGGAAAATTCTCCGAAAATTCTCAGAAAATTCTCGGAAAATTCTCGGAAAATTCTCGGAAAATTCTCGGAAAATTCTCGGAAAATTCTCGGAAAATTCTCGGAAAATTCTCGGAAAATTCTCGGAAAATTCTCGGAAAATTCTCGGAAAATTCTCGGAAAATTCTCGGAAAATTCTCGGAAAATTATCGGAAAATTCTCGGAAACTTCTCGGAAAAATCTCGGAAAATTCTCGGAAAATTCTCAGAAATTTCTCGGAAAATTCTCGGAAAATTCTCGGAAAATTCTCGGAAAATTGACGGAAAATTCTGGGAAAATTCTCGGAAAATTCTCAGAAAATTCTCGGAAAATTCTCGGAAAATTCTCGGAAAATTCTCGGAAAATTTTCGGAAAATTCTCGGAAAATTCTCGGAAAATTGACGGAAAATTCTCGGAAAATTCTCAGAAAATTCTCGGAAAATTCTCGGAAAATTCTCGGAAAATTCTCGGAAAATTCTCGGAAAATTCTCGGAAAATTCTCGGAAAATTCTCGGAAAATTCTCAGAAAATTCTCGAAAAATTCTCGGAAAATTCTTGAAAAATTCTCGGAAAATTCTCGGAAAATTGACGGAAAATTCTCGGAAAATTCTCAAAAAATTCTCGGAAAATTCTCGGAAAATTCTCGGAAACTTCTCGGAAAATTCTCGGAAAATTCTCGGAAAATTCTCGGAAATTCTCGGAAAATTCTCGGAAAATTCTCGGAAAATTCTCGGAAAATTCTCGGAAAATTTTCAGAAAATTCTCAGAAAATTTTTGGAAAATTGACGGAAAATTCTCGGAAAATTCTCGGAAAATTCTCGGAAAATTCTCGGAAAATTCTCGGAAAATTCTCGGAAAATTCTCGGAAAGTTCTCGGAAAATTCTCGGAAAATTCTCCGAAAATTCTCGGAAAATTCTCGGAAAATTCTCAGAAAATTCTCGGAAAATTCTCGGAAAATTCTCGGAAAATTCTCGGAAAATTCTCGGAAAATTCTCGGAAAATTCTCGGAAAATTCTCGGAAAATTCTCGGAAAATTCTCGGAAAATTCCCGGAAAATTCTCGGAAAATTCTCGGAAAATTCTCGGAAAATTCTCGGAAAATTCTCGGAAAATTGACGGAAAATTCTCGGAAAATTCTCGGCAAATTCTCGGAAAATTCTCGGAAAATTCTCGGAAAATTCTCGGAAAATTCTCGGAAAATTATCGGATATTCTCGGAAACTTCTCGGAAAAATCTCGGAAAATTCTCGGAAAATTCTCGGAAAATTCTCAGAAAATTCTCGGAAAATTCTCGGAAAATTCTCGGAAAATTCTCGGAAAATTCTCGGAAAATTCTCGGAAAATTCTCGGAAAATTATCGGAAAATTCTCGGAAACTTCTCGGAAAAATCTCGGAAAATTCTCGGAAAATTCTCGGAAAATTCTCAGAAAATTCTCGGAAAATTCTCGGAAAATTCTCGGAAAATTCTCGGAAAATTCTCGGAAAATTCTCGGAAAATTCCCAGAAAATTGTCAGAAAATTTTCGGAAAATTGACGGAAAATTCTCGGAAAATTCTCGGAAAATTCTCGGAAAATTCTCGGAAATTCTCGGAAAATTCCCGGAAATTCTCGGAAAATTCTCGGAAAATTCTCGGAAAATTCTCGGAAAATTCGCGGAAAAATCTCGGAAAATTGACGGAAAATTCTGGGAAAATTCTCGGAAAATTCTCAGAAAATTTTCGGAAAATTCTCGGAAAATTCTCGGAAAATTCTCGGAAAATTCTCAGAAAATTCTCGCAAAATTCTCGGAAAATTGACAGAAAATTCTCGGAAAATTCTCAGAAAATTCTCGGAAAATTCTCGGAAAATTCTCGGAAAATTCTCGGAAAATTCTCGGAAAATTCTCGGAAAATTCTCGGAAAATTCTCGGAAAATTCTCGGAAAATTCTCAGAAAATTCTCGGAAAATTCTCGGAAAATTCTTGAAAAATTCTCGGAAAATTCTCGGAAAATTGACGGAAAATTCTCGGAAAATTCTCAAAAAATTCTCGGAAAATTCTCGAAAAATTCTCGGAAAATTCTCGGAAAATTCTCGGAAAATTCTCGGAAAATTCTCGGAAAATTCTCGCAAAATTCTCGGAAAATTCTCGGAAAATTCTCGGAAAATTCTCAGAAAATTCTCAGAAAATTTTCGGAAAATTGACGGAAAATTCTCGGAAAATTCTCGGAAAATTCTCGGAAA
The DNA here is from genome assembly GCA_964036045.1 of Eutreptiella sp. 'Long Island Sound 2002'. Taxonomy (NCBI): domain Eukaryota; phylum Euglenozoa; class Euglenophyceae; order Eutreptiales; family Eutreptiaceae; genus Eutreptiella; species Eutreptiella sp. 'Long Island Sound 2002'. The sequence continues at coordinate 65,360 of CAXIWF010000214.1, read as the reverse complement.
ATTCTCGGAAAATTCTCGGAAAATTCTCGGAAAATTCTCGGAAAGTTCTCGGAAAATTCTCGGAAAATTGACGGAAAATTCTCGGAAAATTCTCAGAAAATTCTCGGAAAATTCTCGGAAAATTCTCGGAAAATTCTCGGAAAATTCTCAGAAAATTCTCGGAAAATTCTCGGAAAATTCTCGGAAAATTCTCGGAAAATTTTCGGAAAATTCTCGGAAAATTCTCGGAAAATTGACGGAAAATTCTCGGAAAATTCTCGGAAAATTCTCGGAAAATTCTCGGAAAATTTTCGGAAAATTCTCGGAAAATTCTCGGAAAATTCTCGGAAAATTCTCGGAAAATTCTCGGAAAATTCTCGGAAAATTCTCAGAAAACTCTCGGAAAATTCTCGGATAATTCTCGGAAAATTCTCGGAAAATTGACGGAAAATTCTGGGAAAATTCTCGGAAAATTCTCAGAAAATTCTCGGAAAATTCTCCGAAAATTCTCGGAAAATTCTCGGAAAATTCTCAGAAAATTCTCGGAAAATTCTCGGAAAATTGACGGAAAAATCTCGGAAAATTCTCGGAAAATTCTCGGAAAATTCTCGGAAAATTCTCGGAAAATTCTCGGAAAATTCTCGGAAAATTCTCGGAAAATTCTCAGAAAATTCTCGGAAAAATCTCGGAAAATTCTTGAAAAATTCTCGGAAAATTCTCGGAAAATTGACGGAAAATTCTCGGAAAATTCTCGGAAAATTCTCGGAAAATTCTCGGAAAATTCTCGGAAAATTCTCAGAAAATTCTCGGAAAATTCTCGGAAAATTCTCGGAAAATTCTCGGAAAATTCTCGGAAAATTCTCGGAAAATTCTCAGAAAATTCTCGGAAAATTCTCGGAAAATTCTCGGAAAATTCTCAAAAAATTCTCGGAAAATTCTCGGAAAATTCTCGGAAAATTCTCGGAAAATTCTCGGAAAATTCTCGGAAAATTCTCGGAAAATTCTCAAAAAATTCTCGGAAAATTCTCGGAAAATTCTCGGAAAATTCTCGGAAAATTCTCAGAAAATTCTCGGAAAATTCTCGGAAAATTCTCGGAAGATTCTCGGAAAATTCTCAGAAAATTCTCGGAAAATTCTCGGAAAATTCTCGGAAAATTCTCGGAAAATTTTCGGAAAATTCTCGGAAAATTCTCGGAAAATTGACGGAAAATTCTCGGAAAATTCTCAGAAAATTCTCGGAAAATTCTTGGAAAATTCTCGGAAAATTCTCGGAAAATTCTCGGAAAATTCTCGGAAAATTCTCGGAAAATTCTCGGAAAATTCTCAGAAAATTCTCGGAAAATTCTCGGATGATTCTCGGAAAATTCTCGGAAAATTGACGGAAAATTCTGGGAAAATTCTCTGAAAATTCTCAGAAAATTCTCGGAAAATTCTCGGAAAATTCTCGGAAAATTCTCGGAAAATTCTCAGAAAATTCTCGGAAAATTCTCGGATAATTCTCGGAAAATTCTCAGAAAATTCTCGGAAAATTCGCGGAAAATTCTCGGAAAATTCTCGGAAAATTCTCGGAAAATTCTCGGAAAATTCTCGGAAAATTCTCGGAAAATTCTCGGAAAATTCTCGGAAAATTCTCGGAAAATTCTCGGAAAATTCTCGGAAAATTCTCGGAAAATTCTCGGAAAATTCTCGGAAAATTCTCGGAAAATTCCCGGAAAATTCTCGGAAAATTCTCGGAAAATTATCGGAAAATTCTCGGAAAATTCTCGGAAAATTGATGGAAAATTCTCGGAAAATTCTTGGAAAATTCTCGGAAAATTCTCGGAAAATTCTCGGAAAATTCTCGGAAAATTCTCGGAAAATTCTCGGAAAATTCTCGGAAAATTCTCAGAAAATTCTCGGAAAATTCTCCCAAAATTCTCGGAAAATTCTCGGAAAATTCTCAGAAAATTCTCGGAAAATTCTCGGAAAATTCTCAGAAAATTCTCGGAAAATTCTCGGAAAATTCTCCGAAAATTCTCGGAAAATTCTCGGAAAATTCTCGGAAAATTCTCGGAAAATTCTCGGAAAATTCTCGGAAAATTCTCGGAAAATTCTCGAAAATTCTCGGAAAATTCTCGGAAAATTCTCGGAAAATTCTCGGAAAATTCTCGGAAAATTCTCGGAAAATTCTCGGAAAATTCTCGGAAAATTCTCGGAAAATTCTCGGAAAATTCTCGGAAAATTCTCGGAAAATTCTCGGAAAATTCCCGGAAAATTCTCGGAAAATTCTCGGAAAATTCTCGGAAAATTCTCGGAAAATTCTCGGAAAATTGACGGAAAATTCTCGGAAAATTCTCGGAAAATTCTCAGAAAATTCTCGGAAAATTCTCGGAAAATTCTCAGAAAATTCTCGGAAAATTCTCGGAAAATTCTCGGAAAATTCTCCGAAAATTCTCAGAAAATTCTCGGAAAATTCTCGGAAAATTCTCGGAAAATTCTCGGAAAATTCTCGGAAAATTCTCGGAAAATTCTCGGAAAATTCTCGGAAAATTCTCGGAAAATTCTCGGAAAATTCTCGGAAAATTCTCGGAAAATTCTCGGAAAATTATCGGAAAATTCTGGGAAACTTCTCGGAAAAATCTCGGAAAATTCTCGGAAAATTCTCAGAAATTTCTCGGAAAATTCTCGGAAAATTCTCGGAAAATTCTCGGAAAATTGACGGAAAATTCTGGGAAAATTCTCGGAAAATTCTCAGAAAATTCTCGGAAAATTCTCGGAAAATTCTCGGAAAATTCTCGGAAAATTTTCGGAAAATTCTCGGAAAATTCTCGGAAAATTGACGGAAAATTCTCGGAAAATTCTCAGAAAATTCTCGGAAAATTCTCGGAAAATTCTCGGAAAATTCTCGGAAAATTCTCGGAAAATTCTCGGAAAATTCTCGGAAAATTCTCGGAAAATTCTCGGAAAATTCTCAGAAAATTCTCGAAAAATTCTCGGAAAATTCTTGAAAAATTCTCGGAAAATTCTCGGAAAATTGACGGAAAATTCTGGGAAAATTCTCAAAAAATTCTCGGAAAATTCTCGGAAAATTCTCGGAAAATTCTCGGAAAATTCTCGGCAAATTCTCGGAAAATTCTCGGAAAATTCTCGGAAAATTCTCGGAAAATTCTCGGAAAATTCTCGGAAAATTTTCAGAAAATTCTCAGAAAATTTTTGTAAAAATTAACGGAAAATTCTCGGAAAATTCTCGGAAAATTCTCGGAAAATTCTCGGAAAATTCTCGGAAAATTCTCGGAAAATTCTCGGAAAGTTCTCGGAAAATTCTCGGAAAATTCTCCGAAAATTCTCGGAAAATTCTCGGAAAATTCTCAGAAAATTCTCGGAAAATTCTCGGAAAATTCTCGGAAAATTCTCGGAAAATTCTCGGAAAATTCTCGGAAAATTCTCGGAAAATTCTCGGAAAATTCTCGGAAAATTCTCGGAAAATTCCCGGAAAATTCTCGGAAAATTCTCGGAAAATTCTCGGAAAATTCTCGGAAAATTCTCGGAAAATTGACGGAAAATTCTCGGAAAATTCTCGGCAAATTCTCGGAAAATTCTCGGAAAATTCTCGGAAAATTCTCGGAAAATTCTCGGAAAATTATCGGAAAATTCTCGGAAATTTCTCGGAAAAATCTCGGAAAATTCTCGGAAAATTCTCGGAAAATTCTCAGAAAATTCTCGGAAAATTCTCGGAAAATTCTCGGAAAATTCTCGGAAAATTCTCGGAAAATTCTCGGAAAATTCTCGGAAAATTATCGGAAAATTCTCGGAAACTTCTCGGAAAAATCTCGGAAAATTCTCGGAAAATTCTCGGAAAATTCTCAGAAAATTCTCGGAAAATTCTCGGAAAATTCTCGGAAAATTCTCGGAAAATTCTCGGAAAATTCTCGGAAAATTCTCAGAATATTCTCAGAAAATTTTCGGAAAATTGACGGAAAATTCTCGGAAAATTCTCGGAAAATTCTCGGAAAATTCTCGGAAATTCTCGGAAAATTCCCGGAAATTCTCGGAAAATTCTCGGAAAATTCTCGGAAAATTCTCGGAAAATTCTCGGAAAATTGACGGAAAATTCTCGGAAAATTCTCAAAAAATTCTCGGAAACTTCTCGGAAAATTCTCGGAAAATTCTCGGAAAATTCTCGGAAAATTCTCGGAAAATTCTCGGAAAATTCTCGGAAAATTCTCGGAAAATTCTCGGAAAATTCTCGGAAAATTTTCAGAAAAATCTCAGAAAATTTTTGGAAAATTGACGGAAAATTCTCGGAAAATTCTCGGAAAATTCTCGGAAAATTCTCGGAAAATTCTCGGAAAATTCTCGGAAAATTCTCGGAAAGTTCTCGGAAAATTCTCGGAAAATTCTCCGAAAATTCTCGGAAAATTCTCGGAAAATTCTCAGAAAATTCTCGGAAAATTCTCGGAAAATTCTCGGAAAATTCTCGGAAAATTCTCGGAAAATTCTCGGAAAATTCTCGGAAAATTCTCGGAAAATTCTCGGAAAATTCTCGGAAAATTCCCGGAAAATTCTCGGAAAATTCTCGGAAAATTCTCGGAAAATTCTCGGAAAATTCTCGGAAAATTGACGGAAAATTCTCGGAAAATTCTCGGCAAATTCTCGGAAAATTCTCGGAAAATTCTCGGAAAATTCTCGGAAAATTCTCGGAAAATTATCGGAAAATTCTCGGAAACTTCTCGGAAAAATCTCGGAAAATTCTCGGAAAATTCTCGGAAAATTCTCAGAAAATTCTCGGAAAATTCTCGGAAAATTCTCGGAAAATTCTCGGAAAATTCTCGGAAAATTCTCGGAAAATTCTCGGAAAATTATCGGAAAATTCTCGGAAAATTGACGGAAAATTCTCGGAAAATTCTCGGCAAATTCTCGGAAAATTCTCGGAAAATTCTCGGAAAATTCTCGGAAAATTCTCGGAAAATTCTCGGAAAATTCTCAGAAAATTATCGGAAAATTCTCGGAAATTTCTCGGAAAAATCTCGGAAAATTCTCGGAAAATTCTCGGAAAATTCTCAGAAAATTCTCGGAAAATTCTCGGAAAATTCTCGGAAAATTCTCGGAAAATTCTCGGAAAATTCTCGGAAAATTCTCGGAAAATTATCGGAAAATTCTCGGAAACTTCTCGGAAAAATCTCGGAAAATTCTCGGAAAATTCTCGGAAAATTCTCAGAAAATTCTCGGAAAATTCTCGGAAAATTCTCGGAAAATTCTCGGAAAATTCTCGGAAAATTCTCGGAAAATTCTCAGAAAATTCTCAGAAAATTTTCGGAAAATTGACGGAAAATTCTCGGAAAATTCTCGGAAAATTCTCGGAAAATTCTCGGAAATTCTCGGAAAATTCCCGGAAATTCTCGGAAAATTCTCGGAAAATTCTCGGAAAATTCTCGGAAAATTCTCGGAAAATTGACGGAAAATTCTCGGAAAATTCTCAAAAAATTCTCGGAAACTTCTCGGAAAATTCTCGGAAAATTCTCGGAAAATTCTCGGAAAATTCTCGGAAAATTCTCGGAAAATTCTCGGAAAATTCTCGGAAAATTCTCGGAAAATTCTCGGAAAATTTTCAGAAAAATCTCAGAAAATTTTTGGAAAATTGACGGAAAATTCTCGGAAAATTCTCGGAAAATTCTCGGAAAATTCTCGGAAAATTCTCGGAAAATTCTCGGAAAATTCTCGGAAAGTTCTCGGAAAATTCTCGGAAAATTCTCCGAAAATTCTCGGAAAATTCTCGGAAAATTCTCAGAAAATTCTCGGAAAATTCTCGGAAAATTCTCGGAAAATTCTCGGAAAATTCTCGGAAAATTCTCGGAAAATTCTCGGAAAATTCTCGGAAAATTCTCGGAAAATTCTCGGAAAATTCCCGGAAAATTCTCGGAAAATTCTCGGAAAATTCTCGGAAAATTCTCGGAAAATTCTCGGAAAATTGACGGAAAATTCTCGGAAAATTCTCGGCAAATTCTCGGAAAATTCTCGGAAACTTCTCGGAAAAATCTCGGAAAATTCTCGGAAAATTCTCGGAAAATTCTCAGAAAATTCTCGGAAAATTCTCGGAAAATTCTCGGAAAATTCTCGGAAAATTCTCGGAAAATTCTCGGAAAATTCTCGGAAAATTATCGGAAAATTCTCGGAAACTTCTCGGAAAAATCTCGGAAAATTCTCGGAAAATTCTCGGAAAATTCTCAGAAAATTCTCGGAAAATTCTCGGAAAATTCTCGGAAAATTCTCGGAAAATTCTCGGAAAATTCTCGGAAAATTCTCAGAAAATTCTCCGAAAATTTTCGGAAAATTGACGGAAAATTCTCGGAAAATTCTCGGAAAATTCTCGGAAAATTCTCGGAAATTCTCGGAAAATTCCCGGAAATTCTCGGATAATTCTCGGAAAATTCTCGGAAAATTCTCGGAAAATTCTCGGAAAATTCTCGGAAAATTGACGGAAAATTCTGGGAAAATTCTCGGAAAATTCTCAGAAAATTCTCGGAAAATTCTCGGAAAATTCCCGGAAAATTCTCGGAAAATTCTCAGAAAATTCTCGCAAAATTGTCGGAAAATTGACGGAAAATTCTCGGAAAATTCTCAGAAAATTCTCGGAAAATTCTCGGAAAATTCTCGGAAAATTCTCGGAAAATTCTCGGAAAATTCTCGGAAAATTCTCGGAAAATTCTCGGAAAATTCTCGGAAAATTCTCAGAAAATTCTCGGAAAATTCTCGGAAAATTCTTGAAAAATTCTCGGAAAATTCTCGGAAAATTCTCGGAAAATTCTCGGAAAATTCTCGGAAAATTCTCGGAAAATTCCCGGAAAATTCTCGGAAAATTCTCGGAAAATTCTCGGAAAATTCTCGGAAAATTCTCGGAAAATTGACGGAAAATTCTCGGAAAATTCTCGGCAAATTCTCGGAAAATTCTCGGAAAATTCTCGGAAAATTCTCGGAAAATTCTCGGAAAATTATCGGAAAATTCTCGGAAACTTCTCGGAAAAATCTCGGAAAATTCTCGGAAAATTCTCGGAAAATTCTCAGAAAATTCTCGGAAAATTCTCGGAAAATTCTCGGAAAATTCTCGGAAAATTCTCGGAAAATTCTCGGAAAATTCTCGGAAAATTATCGGAAAATTCTCGGAAACTTCTCGGAAAAATCTCGGAAAATTCTCGGAAAATTCTCGGAAAATTCTCAGAAAATTCTCGGAAAATTCTCGGAAAATTCTCGGAAAATTCTCGGAAAATTCTCGGAAAATTCTCGGAAAATTCTCAGAAAATTCTCAGAAAATTTTCGGAAAATTGACGGAAAATTCTCGGAAAATTCTCGGAAAATTCTCGGAAAATTCTCGGAAATTCTCGGAAAATTCCCGGAAATTCTCGGAAAATTCTCGGAAAATTCTCGGAAAATTCTCGGAAAATTCTCGGAAAATTCTCGGAAAATTGACGGAAAATTCTGGGAAAATTCTCGGAAAATTCTCAGAAAATTCTCGGAAAATTCTCGGAAAATTCCCGGAAAATTCTCGGAAAATTCTCAGAAAATTCTCGCAAAATTCTCGGAAAATTGACGGAAAATTCTCGGAAAATTCTCGGCAAATTCTCGGAAAATTCTCGGAAAATTCTCGGAAAATTCTCGGAAAATTCTCGGAAAATTATCGGAAAATTCTCGGAAACTTCTCGGAAAAATCTCGGAAAATTCTCGGAAAATTCTCGGAAAATTCTCAGAAAATTCTCGGAAAATTCTCGGAAAATTCTCGGAAAATTCTCGGAAAATTCTCGGAAAATTCTCGGAAAATTCTCGGAAAATTATCGGAAAATTCTCGGAAACTTCTCGGAAAAATCTCGGAAAATTCTCGGAAAATTCTCGGAAAATTCTCAGAAAATTCTCGGAAAATTCTCGGAAAATTCTCGGAAAATTCTCGGAAAATTCTCGGAAAATTCTCGGAAAATTCTCAGAAAATTCTCAGAAAATTTTCGGAAAATTGACGGAAAATTCTCGGAAAATTCTCGGAAAATTCTCGGAAAATTCTCGGAAATTCTCGGAAAATTCCCGGAAATTCTCGGAAAATTCTCGGAAAATTCTCGGAAAATTCTCGGAAAATTCTCGGAAAATTCTCGGAAAATTGACGGAAAATTCTGGGAAAATTCTCGGAAAATTCTCAGAAAATTCTCGGAAAATTCTCGGAAAATTCCCGGAAAATTCTCGGAAAATTCTCAGAAAATTCTCGCAAAATTCTCGGAAAATTGACGGAAAATTCTCGGAAAATTCTCAGAAAATTCTCGGAAAATTCTCGGAAAATTCTCGGAAAATTCTCGGAAAATTCTCGGAAAATTCTCGGAAAATTCTCGGAAAATTCTCGGAAAATTCTCGGAAAATTCTCAGAAAATTCTCGGAAAATTCTCGGAAAATTCTTGAAAAATTCTCGGAAAATTCTCGGAAAATTGACGGAAAATTCTCAGAAAATTCTCAGAAAATTTTCGGAAAATTGACGGAAAATTCTCGGAAAATTCTCGGAAAATTCTCGGAAAATGCTCGGAAAATTCTCGGAAAATTCTCGGAAAATTCTCGGAAAGTTCTCGGAAAATTCTCGGAAAATTCTCCGAAAATTCTCGGAAAATTCTCGGAAAATTCTCAGAAAATTCTCGGAAAATTCTCGGAAAATTCTCGAAAAATTCTCGGAAAATTCTCGGAAAATTCTCGGAAAATTCTCGGAAAATTCTCGGAAGATTCTCGGAAAATTCTCGGAAAATTCCCGGAAAATTCTCGGAAAATTCTCGGAAAATTCTCGGAAAATTCTCGGAAAATTCTCGGAAAATTCTCGGAAAATTATCGGAAAATTCTCGGAAACTTCTCGGAAAAATCTCGGAAAATTCTCGGAAAATTCTCGGAAAATTCTCAGAAAATTCTCGGAAAATTCTCGGAAAATTCTCGGAAAATTCTCGGAAAATTCTCGGAAAATTCTCGGAAAATTCTCGGAAAATTATCGGAAAATTCTCGGAAACTTCTCGGAAAAATCTCGGAAAATTCTCGGAAAATTCTCGGAAAATTCTCAGAAAATTCTCGGAAAATTCTCGGAAAATTCTCGGAAAATTCTCGGAAAATTCTCGGAAAATTCTCGGAAAATTCTCGGAAAATTCTCGGAAAATTGACGGAAAATTCTCGGAAAATTCTCGGAAAATTCTCGGAAAATTCTCGGAAATTCTCGGAAAATTCCCGGAAATTCTCGGAAAATTCTCGGAAAATTCTCGGAAAATTCTCGGAAAATTCTCGGAAAATTCTCGGAAAATTGACGGAAAATTCTGGGAAAATTCTCGGAAAATTCTGAGAAAATTCTCGGAAAATTCTCGGAAAATTCTCGGAAAATTCTCGGAAAATTCTCAGAAAATTCTCGGAAAATTCTCGGAAAATTGACGGAAAATTCTCGGAAAATTCTCAGAAAATTCTCGGAAAATTCTCGGAAAATTCTCGGAAAATTCTCGGAAAATTCTCGGAAAATTCTCGGAAAATTCCCGGAAAATTCTCGGAAATTTCCAGGAAAATTCTCAGAAAATTCTCGGAAAATTCTCGGAAAATTCTTGAAAAATTCTCGGAAAATTCTCGGAAAATTGACGGAAAATTCTCGGAAAATTCTCAAAAAATTCTCGGAAAATTCTCGGAAAATTCTCGGAAAATTCTCGGAAAATTCTCGGAAAATTCTCGGAAAATTCTCGGAAAATTCTCGGAAAATTCTCGGAAAATTCTCGGAAAATTCTCAGAAAATTCTCAGAAAATTTTCGGAAAATTGACGGAAAATTCTCGGAAAATTCTCGGAAAATTCTCGGAAAATTCTCGGAAAATTCTCGGAAAATTCTCGGAAAATTCTCGGAAAGTTCTCGGAAAATTCTCGGAAAATTGACGGAAAATTCTCGGAAAATTCTCAGAAAATTCTCGGAAAATTCTCGGAAAATTCTCGGAAAATTCTCGGAAAATTATCAGAAAATTCTCGGAAAAATCTCGGAAAATTCTCGGAAAATTCTCGGAAAATTTTCGGAAAATTCTCGGAAAATTCTCGGAAAATTGACGGAAAATTCTCGGAAAATTCTCAGAAAATTCTCGGAAAATTCTCGGAAAATTCTCGGAAAATTCTCGGAAAATTCTCGCAAAATTCTCGGAAAATTCTCGAAAAATTCTCGGAAGATTCTCGGAAAATTCTCAGAAAATTCTCGGAAAATTCTCGGATAATTCTCGGAAAATTCTCGGAAAATTGACGGAAAATTCTGGGAAAATTCTCGGAAAATTCTCAGAAAATTCTCGGAAAATTCTCGGAAAATTCTCGGAAAATTCTCGGAAAATTCTCAGAAAATTCTCGGAAAATTCTCGGAAAATTGACGGAAAATTCTCGGAAAATTCTCAGAAAATTCTCGTAAAATTCTCGGAAAATTCTCGGAAAATTCTCGGAAAATTCTCGGAAAATTCTCGGAAAATTCTCGGAAAATTCTCGGAAAATTCTCGGAAAATTCTCAGAAAATTCTCGGAAAATTCTCGGAAAATTCTTGAAAAATTCTCGGAAAATTCTCGGAAAATTGACGGAAAATTCTCGGAAAATTCTCAAAAAATTCTCGGAAAATTCTCGGAAAATTCTCGGAAAATTCTCGGAAAATTCTCAGAAAATTCTCGGAAAATTCTCGGAAAATTCTCGGAAAATTCTCGGAAAATTCTCGGAAAATTCTCGGAAAATTCTCAGAAAATTTTTGGAAAATTGACGGAAAATTCTCGGAAAATTCTCGGAAAATTCTCGGAAAATTCTCGGAAAATTCTCGGAAAATTCTCGGAAAATTCTGGGAAAGTTCTCGGAAAATTCTCGGAAAATTCTCCGAAAATTCTCGGAAAATTCTCGGAAAATTCTCGGAAAATTCTCGGAAAATTCTCGGAAAGTTCCCGGAAAATTCTCGGAAAATTCTCGGAAAATTCTCGGAAAATTCTCGGAAAATTCTCGGAAAATTCTCGGAAAATTCTCGGAAAATTCTCGGAAAATTCTCGGAAAATTCTCGGAAAATTCTCAGAAAATTCTCGGAAAATTCTCGGAAAATTCTTGAAAAATTCTCGGAAAATTCTCGGAAAATTGACGGAAAATTCTCGGAAAATTGTCAAAAAATTCTCGGAAAATTCTCGGAAAATTCTCGGAAAATTCTCGGAAAATTCTCGGAAAATTCTCGGAAAATTCTCGGAAAATTCTCGGAAAATTCTCGGAAAATTCTCGGAAAATTCTCGGAAAATTCTCGGAAATTTCCTGGAAAATTCTCAGAAAATTCTCGGAAAATTCTCGGAAAATTCTTGAAAAATTCTCGGAAAATTCTCGGGAAATTGACGGAAAATTCTCGGAAAATTCTCAAAAAATTCTCGGAAAATTCTCGGAAAATTCTCGGAAAATTCTCGGAAAATTCTCGGAAAATTCTCGGAAAATTCTCGGAAAATTCTCGGAAAATTCTCGGAAAATTCTCGGAAAATTCTCAGAAAATTCTCAGAAAATTTTCGGAAAATTGACGGAAAATTCTCGGAAAATTCTCGGAAAATTCTCGGAAAATTCTCGGAAAATTCTCGGAAAATTCTCGGAAAATTCTCGGAAAGTTCTCGGAAAATTCTCGGAAAATTGACGGAAAATTCTCGGAAAATTCTCAGAAAATTCTCGGAAAATTCTCGGAAAATTCTCGGAAAATTCTCGGAAAATTCTCAGAAAATTCTCGGAAAATTCTCGGAAAATTCTCGGAAAATTCTCGGAAAGTTCTCGGAAAATTCTCGGAAAATTCTCCGAAAATTCTCGGAAAATTCTCGGAAAATTCTCAGAAAATTCTCGGAAAATTCTCGGAAAATTCTCGGAAAATTCTCGGAAAATTCTCGGAAAATTCTCGGAAAATTCTCGGAAAATTCTCGGAAAATTCTCGGAAAATTCCCGGAAAATTCTCGGAAAATTCTCGGAAAATTCTCGGAAAATTCTCGGAAAATTCTCGGAAAATTGACGGAAAATTCTCGGAAAATTCTCGGCAAATTCTCGGAAAATTCTCGGAAAATTCTCGGAAAATTCTCGGAAAATTCTCGGAAAATTATCGGAAAATTCTCGGAAACTTCTCGGAAAAATCTCGGAAAATTCTCGGAAAATTATCGGAAAATTCTCAGAAAATTCTCGGAAAATTCTCGGAAAATTCTCGGAAAATTCTCGGAAAATTCTCGGAAAATTCTCGGAAAATTCTCGGAAAATTATCGGAAAATTCTCGGAAACTTCTCGGAAAAATCTCGGAAAATTCTCGGAAAATTCTCGGAAAATTCTCAGAAAATTCTCGGAAAATTCTCGGAAAATTCTCGGAAAATTCTCGGAAAATTCTCGGAAAATTCTCGGAAAATTCTCAGAAAATTCTCAGAAAATTTTCGGAAAATTGACGGAAAATTCTGGGAAAATTCTCGGAAAATTCTCGGAAAATTCTCGGAAATTCTCGGAAAATTCCCGGAAATTCTCGGAAAATTCTCGGAAAATTCTCGGAAAATTCTCGGAAAATTCTCGGAAAATTGACGGAAAATTCTCGGAAAATTCTCAAAAAATTCTCGGAAAATTCTCGGAAAATTCTCGGAAAATTCTCGGAAAATTCTCGGAAAATTCTCGGAAAATTCTCGGAAAATTCTCGGAAAATTCTCGGAAAATTCTCGGAAAATTTTCAGAAAATTCTCAGAAAATTTTTGGAAAATTGACGGAAAATTCTCGGAAAATTCTCGGAAAATTCTCGGAAAATTCTCGGAAAATTCTCGGAAAATTCTCGGAAAATTCTCGGAAAGTTCTCGGAAAATTCTCGGAAAATTCTCCGAAAATTCTCGGAAAATGCTCGGAAAATTCTCATAAAATTCTCGGAAAATTCCCGGAAAATTCTCGGAAAATTCTCGGAAAATTCTCGGAAAATTCTCGGAAAATTCTCGGAAAATTCTCGGAAAATTCTCGGAAAATTCTCGGAAAATTCTCGGAAAATTCTCGGAAAATTCTCGGAAAATTTTCAGAAAATTCTCAGAAAATTTTTGGAAAATTGACGGAAAATTCTCGGAAAATTCTCGGAAAATTCTCGGAAAATTCTCGGAAAATTCTCGGAAAATTCTCGGAAAATTCTCGGAAAGTTCTCGGAAAATTCTCGGAAAATTCTCCGAAAATTCTCGGAAAATGCTCGGAAAATTCTCAGAAAATTCTCGGAAAATTCTCGGAAAATTCTCGGAAAATTCTCGGAAAATTCTCGGAAAATTCTCGGAAAATTCTCGGAAAATTCTCGGAAAATTCTCGGAAAATTCTCGGAAAATTCCCGGAAAATTCTCGGAAAATTCTCGGAAAATTCTCGGAAAATTCTCGGAAAATTCTCGGAAAATTATCGGAAAATTCTCGGAAACTTCTCGGAAAAATCTCGGAAAATTCTCGGAAAATTCTCGGAAAATTCTCAGAAAATTCTCGGAAAATTCTCGGAAAATTCTCGGAAAATTCTCGGAAAATTCTCGGAAAATTCTCGGAAAATTCTCGGAAAATTATCGGAAAATTCTCGGAAACTTCTCGGAAAAATCTCGGAAAATTCTCGGAAAATTCTCGGAAAATTCTCAGAAAATTCTCGGAAAATTCTCGGAAAATTCGCGGAAAATTCTCGGAAAATTCTCGGAAAATTCTCGGAAAATTCTCAGAAAATTCTCAGAAAATTTTCGGAAAATTGACGGAAAATTCTCGGAAAATTCTCGGAAAATTCTCGGAAAATTCTCGGAAATTCTCGGAAAATTCCCGGAAATTCTCGGAAAATTCTCGGAAAATTCTCGGAAAATTCTCGGAAAATTCTCGGAAAATTCTCGGAAAATTGACGGAAAATTCTGGGAAAATTCTCGGAAAATTCTCAGAAAATTCTCGGAAAATTCTCGGAAAATTCCCGGAAAATTCTCGGAAAATTCTCAGAAAATTCTCGCAAAATTCTCGGAAAATTGACGGAAAATTCTCGGAATATTCTCAGAAAATTCGCGGAAAATTCTCGGAAAATTCTCGGAAAATTCTCGGAAAATTCTCGGAAAATTCTCGGAAAATTCTCGGAAAATTCTCGGAAAATTCTCGGAAAGTTCTCGGAAAATTCTCGGAAAATTCTCGGAAACTTCTCGGAAAAATCTCGGAAAATTCTCGGAAAATTCTCGGAAAATTCTCGGAAAATGCTCGGAAAATTCTCAGAAAATTCTCGGAAAATTCTCGGAAAATTCTCCGAAAATTCTCGGAAAATGCTCGGAAAATTCTCAGAAAATTCTCGGAAAATTCTCGGAAAATTCTCGGAAAATTCTCGGAAAATTCTCGGAAAATTCTCGGAAAATTCTCGGAAAATTCTCGGAAAATTCTCGGAAAATTCTCGGAAAATTCCCGGAAAATTCTCGGAAAATTCTCGGAAAATTCTCGGAAAATTCTCGGAAAATTCTCGGAAAATTATCGGAAAATTCTCGGAAACTTCTCGGAAAAATCTCGGAAAATTCTCGGAAAATTCTCGGAAAATTCTCAGAAAATTCTCGGAAAATTCTCGGAAAATTCTCGGAAAATTCTCGGAAAATTCTCGGAAAATTCTCGGAAAATTCTCGGAAAATTATCGGAAAATTCTCGGAAACTTCTCGGAAAAATCTCGGAAAATTCTCGGAAAATTCTCGGAAAATTCTCAGAAAATTCTCGGAAAATTCTCGGAAAATTCGCGGAAAATTCTCGGAAAATTCTCAGAAAATTCTCGGAAAATTCTCGGAAAATTCGCGGAAAATTCTCGGAAAATTCTCGGAAAATTCTCGGAAAATTCTCGGAAAATTCTCGGAAAATTCTCGGAAAATTCTCGGAAAATTCCCGGAAAATTCTCGGAAAATTCTCGGAAAATTCTCGGAAAATTCTCGGAAAATTCTCGGAAAATTATCGGAAAATTCTCGGAAACTTCTCGGAAAAATCTCAGAAAATTCTCGGAAAATTCTCGGAAAATTCTCAGAAAATTCTCGGAAAATTCTCGGAAAATTCTCGGAAAATTCTCGGAAAATTCTCGGAAAATTCTCGGAAAATTCTCGGAAAATTATCGGAAAATTCTCGGAAACTTCTCGGAAAAATCTCGGAAAATTCTCGGAAAATTCTCGGAAAATTCTCAGAAAATTCTCGGAAAATTCTCGGAAAATTCGCGGAAAATTCTCGGAAAATTCTCGGAAAATTCTCGGAAAATTCTCAGAAAATTCTCAGAAAATTTTCGGAAAATTGACGGAAAATTCTCGGAAAATTCTCGGAAAATTCTCGGAAAATTCTCGGAAATTCTCGGAAAATTCCCGGAAATTCTCGGAAAATTCTCGGAAAATTCTCGGAAAATTCTCGGAAAATTCTCGGAAAATTCTCGGAAAATTGACGGAAAATTCTGGGAAAATTCTCGGAAAATTCTCAGAAAATTCTCGGAAAATTCTCGGAAAATTCCCGGAAAATTCTCGGAAAATTCTCAGAAAATTCTCGCAAAATTCTCGGAAAATTGACGGAAAATTCTCGGAATATTCTCAGAAAATTCGCGGAAAATTCTCGGAAAATTCTCGGAAAATTCTCGGAAAATTCTCGGAAAATTCTCGGAAAATTCTCGGAAAATTCTCGGAAAATTCTCGGAAAATTCTCAGAAAATTCTCGCAAAATTCTCGGAAAATTCTTGAAAAATTCTCGGAAAATTCTCGGAAAATTCTCGGAAAATTCTCGGAAAATTCTCGGAAAATTCTCGGAAAATTCCCGGAAAATTCTCGGAAAATTCTCGGAAAATTCTCGGAAAATTCTCGGAAAATTCTCGGAAAATTGACGGAAAATTCTCGGAAAATTCTCGGCAAATTCTCGGAAAATTCTCGGAAAATTCTCGGAAAATTCTCGGAAAATTCTCGGAAAATTATCGGAAAATTCTCGGAAACTTCTCGGAAAAATCTCGGAAAATTCTCGGAAAATTCTCGGAAAATTCTCAGAAAATTCTCGGAAAATTCTCGGAAAATTCTCGGAAAATTCTCGGAAAATTCTCGGAAAATTCTCGGAAAATTCTCGGAAAATTATCGGAAAATTCTCGGAAACTTCTCGGAAAAATCTCGGAAAATTCTCGGAAAATTCTCGGAAAATTCTCAGAAAATTCTCGGAAAATTCTCGGAAAATTCTCGGAAAATTCTCCGAAAATTCTCGGAAAATTCTCGGAAAATTCTCAGAAAATTCTCAGAAAATTTTCGGAAAATTGACGGAAAATTCTCGGAAAATTCTCGCAAAATTCTCGGAAAATTCTCGGAAATTCTCGGAAAATTCCCGGAAATTCTCGGAAAATTCTCGGAAAATTCTCGGAAAATTCTCGGAAAATTCTCGGAAAATTCTCGGAAAATTGACGGAAAATTCTGGGAAAAATCTCGGAAAATTCTCAGAAAATTCTCGGAAAATTCTCGGAAAATTCCCGGAAAATTCTCGGAAAATTCTCAGAAAATTCTCGCAAAATTCTCGGAAAATTGATGGAAAATTCTCGGAAAATTCTCAGAAAATTCTCGGAAAATTCTCGGAAAATTCTCGGAAAATTCTCGGAAAATTCTCGGAAAATTCTCGGAAAATTCTCGGAAAATTCTCGGAAAATTCTCGGAAAATTCTCAGAAAATTCTCGGAAAATTCTCGGAAAATTCTTGAAAAATTCTCGGAAAATTCTCGGAAAATTGACGGAAAATTCTCAGAAAATTCTCAGAAAATTTTCGGAAAATTGACGGAAAATTCTCGGAAAATTCTCGGAAAATTCTCGGAAAATGCTCGGAAAATTCTCGGAAAATTCTCGGAAAATTCTCGGAAAGTTCTCGGAAAATTCTCGGAAAATTCTCCGAAAATTCTCGGAAAATTCTCGGAAAATTCTCAGAAAATTCTCGGAAAATTCTCGGAAAATTCTCGGAAAATTCTCGGAAAATTCTCGGAAAATTCTCGGAAAATTCTCGGAAAATTCCCGGAAAATTCTCGGAAAATTCTCGGAAAATTCTCGAAAAATTCTCGGAAAATTCTCGGAAAATTAACGGAAAATTCTCGGAAAATTCTCGGCAAATTCTCGGAAAATTCTCGGAAAATTCTCGGAAAATTCTCGGAAAATTCTCGGAAAATTATCGGAAAATTCTCGGAAACTTCTCGGAAAAATCTCGGAAAATTCTCGGAAAATTCTCGGAAAATTCTCAGAAAATTCTCGGAAAATTCTCGGAAAATTGACGGAAAATTCTGGGAAAATTCTCGGAAAATTCTCAGAAAATTCTCGGAAAATTCTCGGAAAATTCCCGGAAAATTCTCGGAAAATTCTCAGAAAATTCTCGCAAAATTCTCGGAAAATTGACGGAAAATTCTCGGAAAATTCTCAGAAAATTCTCGGAAAATTCTCGGAAAATTCTCGGAAAATTCTCGGAAAATTCTCGGAAAATTCTCGGAAAATTCTCGGAAAATTCTCGGAAAGTTCTCGGAAAATTCTCGGAAAATTCTCCGAAAATTCTCGGAAAATTCTCGGAAAATTCTCAGAAAATTCTCGGAAAATTCTCGGAAAATTCTCGGAAAATTCTCGGAAAATTCTCGGAAAATTCTCGGAAAATTCTCGGAAAATTCTCGGAAAATTCTCGGAAAATTCTCGGAAAATTCCCGGAAAATTCTCGGAAAATTCTCGGAAAATTCTCGGAAAATTCTCGGAAAATTCTCGGAAAATTAACGGAAAATTCTCGGAAAATTCTCGGCAAATTCTCGGAAAATTCTCGGAAAATTCTCGGAAAATTCTCGGAAAATTCTCGGAAAATTATCGGAAAATTCTCGGAAACTTCTCGGAAAAATCTCGGAAAATTCTCGGAAAATTCTCGGAAAATTCTCAGAAAATTCTCGGAAAATTCTCGGAAAATTGACGGAAAATTCTGGGAAAATTCTTGGAAAATTCTCAGAAAATTCTCGGAAAATTCTCGGAAAATTCCCGGAAAATTCTCGGAAAATTCTCAGAAAATTCTCGCAAAATTCTCGGAAAATTGACGGAAAATTCTCGGAAAATTCTCAGAAAATTCTCGGAAAATTCTCGGAAAATTCTCGGAAAATTCTCGGAAAATTCTCGGAAAATTCTCGGAAAATTCTCGGAAAATTCTCGGAAAATTCACGGAAAATTCTCAGAAAATTCTCGCAAAATTCTCGGAAAATTCTTGAAAAATTCTCGGAAAATTCTCGGAAAATTCTCGGAAAATTCTCGGAAAATTCTCGGAAAATTCTCGGAAAATTCCCGGAAAATTCTCGGAAACTTCTCGGAAAATTCTCGGAAAATTCTCGGAAAATTCTCGGAAAATTGACGGAAAATTCTCGGAAAATTCTCGGCAAATTCTCGGAAAATTCTCGGAAAATTCTCGGAAAATTCTCGGAAAATTCTCGGAAAATTATCGGAAAATTCTCGGAAACTTCTCGGAAAAATCTCGGAAAATTCTCGGAAAATTCTCGGAAAATTCTCAGAAAATTCTCGGAAAATTCTCGGAAAATTCTCGGAAAATTCTCGGAAAATTCTCGGAAAATTCTCGGAAAATTCTCGGAAAATTATCGGAAAATTCTCGGAAACTTCTCGGAAAAATCTCGGAAAATTCTCGGAAAATTCTCGGAAAATTCTCAGAAAATTCTCGGAAAATTCTCGGAAAATTCTCGGAAAATTCTCGGAAAATTCTCGGAAAATTCTCGGAAAATTCTCAGAAAATTCTCAGAAAATTTTCGGAAAATTGACGGAAAATTCTCGGAAAATTCTCGGAAAATTCTCGGAAAATTCTCGGAAGTTCTCGGAAAATTCCCGGAAATTCTCGGAAAATTCTCGGAAAATTCTCGGAAAATTCTCGGAAAATTCTCGGAAAATTCTCGGAAAATTGACGGAAAATTCTGGGAAAATTCTCGGAAAATTCTCAGAAAATTCTCGGAAAATTCTCGGAAAATTCCCGGAAAATTCTCGGAAAATTCTCAGAAAATTCTCGCAAAATTCTCGGAAAATTGACGGAAAATTCTCGGAAAATTCTCAGAAACTTCTCGGAAAATTCTCGGAAAATTCTCGGAAAATTCTCGGAAAATTCTCGGAAAATTCTCGGAAAATTCTCGGAAAATTCTCGGAAAATTCTCGGAAAATTCTCAGAAAATTCTCGGAAAATTCTCGGAAAATTCTTGAAAAATTCTCGGAAAATTCTCGGAAAATTGACGGAAAATTCTCAGAAAATTCTCAGAAAATTTTCGGAAAATTGACGGAAAATTCTCGGAAAATTCTCGGAAAATTCTCGGAAAATGCTCGGAAAATTCTCGGAAAATTCTCGGAAAATTCTCGGAAAGTTCTCGGAAAATTCTCGGAAAATTCTCCGAAAATTCTCGGAAAATTCTCGGAAAATTCTCAGAAAATTCTCGGAAAATTCTCGGAAAATTCTCGGAAAATTCTCGGAAAATTCTCGGAAAATTCTCGGAAAATTCTCGGAAAATTCTCGGAAAATTCTCGGAAAATTCTCGGAAAATTCCCGGAAAATTCTCGGAAAATTCTCGGAAAATTCTCGGAAAATTCTCGGAAAATTCTCGGAAAATTAACGGAAAATTCTCGGAAAATTCTCGGCAAATTCTCGGAAAATTCTCGGAAAATTCTCGGAAAATTCTCGGAAAATTCTCGGAAAATTATCGGAAAATTCTCGGAAACTTCTCGGAAAAATCTCGGAAAATTCTCGGAAAATTCTCGGAAAATTCTCAGAAAATTCTCGGAAAATTCTCGGAAAATTCTCGGAAAATTCTCGGAAAATTCTCGGAAAATTCTCGGAAAATTCTCGGAAAATTATCGGAAAATTCTGGGAAACTTCTCGGAAAAATCTCGGAAAATTCTCGGAAAATTCTCGGAAAATTCTCAGAAAATTCTCGGAAAATTCTCGGAAAATTCTCGGAAAATTCTCGGAAAATTCTCGGAAAATTCTCGAAAAAATTTTCAGAAAATTCTCGGAAAGTTCTCGGAAAATTGACGGAAAATTCTCGGAAAATTCTCGGAAAATTCTCGGAAAATTCTCGGAAATTCTCGGAAAATTCCCGGAAATTCTCGGAAAATTCTCGGAAAATTCTCGGAAAATTCTCGGAAAATTCTCGGAAAATTGACGGAAAATTCTGGGAAAATTCTCGGAAAATTCTGAGAAAATTCTCGGAAAATTCTCGGAAAATTCTCGGAAAATTCTCGGAAAATTCTCAGAAAATTCTCGGAAAATTCTCGGAAAATTGACGGAAAATTCTCGGAAAATTCTCAGAAAATTCTCGGAAAATTCTCGGAAAATTCTCGGAAAATTCTCGGAAAATTCTCGGAAAATTCTCGGAAAATTCTCGGAAAATTCGCGGAAATTTCCTGGAAAATTCTCAGAAAATTCTCGGAAAATTCTCGGAAAATTCTTGAAAAATTCTCGGAAAATTCTCGGAAAATTGACGGAAAATTCTCGGAAAATTCTCAAAAAATTCTCGGAAAATTCTCGGAAAATTCTCGGAAAATTCTCGGAAAATTCTCGGAAAATTCTCGGAAAATTCTCGGAAAATTCTCGGAAAATTCTCGGAAAATTCTCGGAAAATTCTCGGAAAATTCTCAGAAAATTCTCAGAAAATTTCCGGAAAATTGACGGAAAATTCTCGGAAAATTCTCGGGAAATTCTCGGAAAATTCTCGGAAAATTCTCGGCAAATTCTCGGAAAATTCTCGCAAAGTTCTCGGAAAATTCTCGGAAAATTGACGGAAAATTCTCGGAAAATTCTCAGAAAATTCTCGGAAAATTCTCGGAAAATTCTCGGAAAATTCTCGGAAAATTATCAGAAAATTCTCGGAAAAATCTCGGAAAATTCTGGGAAAATTCTCGGAAAATTTTCGGAAAATTCTCGGAAAATTCTCGGAAAATTGATGGAAAATTCTCGGAAAATTCTCAGAAAATTCTCGGAAAATTCTCGGAAAATTCTCGGAAAATTCTCGGAAAATTCTCGCAAAATTCTCGGAAAATTCTCGAAAAATTCTCGGAAAATTCTCGGAAAATTCTCAGAAAATTCTCGGAAAATTCTCGGATAATTCTCGGAAAATTCTCGGAAAATTGACGGAAAATTCTGGGAAAATTCTCGGAAAATTCTCAGAAAATTCTCGGAAAATTCTCGGAAAATTCTCGGAAAATTCTCGGAAAATTCTCGGAAAATTGACGGAAAATTCTCGGAAAATTCTCAGAAAATTCTCGGAAAATTCTCGGAAAATTCTCGGAAAATTCTCGGAAAATTCTCGGAAAATTCTCGGAAAATTCTCGGAAAATTCTCGGAAAATTCTCGGAAAATTCTCAGAAAATTCTCGGAAAATTCTCGGAAAATTCTTGAAAAATTCTCGGAAAATTCTCGGAAAATTGACGGAAAATTCTCGGAAAATTCTCAAAAAATTCTCGGAAAATTCTCGGAAAATTCTCGGAAAATTCTCGGAAAATTCTCAGAAAATTCTCGGAAAATTCTCGGAAAATTCTCGGAAAATTCTCGGAAAATTCTCGGAAAATTCTCGGAAAATTCTCAGAAAATTCTCAGAAAATTTTTGGAAAATTGACGGAAAATTCTCGGAAAATTCTCGGAAAATTCTCGGAAAATTCTCGGAAAATTCTCGGAAAATACTCGGAAAATTCTGGGAAAGTTCTCGGAAAATTCTCGGAAAATTCTCCGAAAATTCTCGGAAAATTCTCGGAAAATTCTCGGAAAATTCTCGGAAAATTCTCGGAAAGTTCCCGGAAAATTCTCGGAAAATTCTCGGAAAATTCTCGGAAAATTCTCGGATAATTCTCGGAAAATTCTCGGAAAATTCTCGGAAAATTCTCGGAAAATTCTCGGAAAATTCTCGGAAAATTCTCAGAAAATTCTCGGAAAATTCTCGGAAAATTCTTGAAAAATTCTCGGAAAATTCTCCGAAAATTGACGGAAAATTCTCGGAAAATTCTCAAAAAATTCTCGGAAAATTCTCGGAAAATTCTCGGAAAATTCTCGGAAAATTCTCGGAAAATTCTCGGAAAATTCTCGGAAAATTCTCGGAAAATTCTCGGAAAATTCTCGGAAAATTCTCGGAAAATTCTCGGAAATTTCCTGGAAAATTCTCAGAAAATTCTCGGAAAATTCTCGGAAAATTCTTGAAAAATTCTCGGAAAATTCTCGGAAAATTGACGGAAAATTCTCGGAAAATTCTCAAAAAATTCTCGGAAAATTCTCGGAAAATTCTCGGAAAATTCTCGGAAAATTCTCGGAAAATTCTCGGAAAATTCTCGGAAAATTCTCGGAAAATTCTCGGAAAATTCTCGGAACATTCTCGGAAAATTCTCAGAAAATTCTCAGAAAATTTTCGGAAAATTGACGGAAAATTCTCGGAAAATTCTCGGAAAATTCTCGGAAAATTCTCGGAAAATTCTCGGAAAATTCTCGGAAAATTCTCGGAAAGTTCTCGGAAAATTCTCGGAAAATTGACGGAAAATTCTCGGAAAATTCTCAGAAAATTCTCGGAAAATTCTCGGAAAATTCTCGGAAAATTCTCGGAAAATTCTCAGAAAATTCTCGGAAAATTCTCGGAAAATTCTCGGAAAATTCTCGGAAAATTTTCGGAAAATTCTCGGAAAATTCTCGGAAAATTGACGGAAAATTCTCGGAAAATTCTCAGAAAATTCTCGGAAAATTCTCGGAAAATTCTCGGAAAATTCTCGGAAAATTCTCGGAAAATTCTCGGAAAATTCTCGGAAAATTCTCGGAAAATTCTCGGAAAATTCTCGGAAAATTCTCGGAACATTCTCGGAAAATTCTCAGAAAATTCTCAGAAAATTTTCGGAAAATTGACGGAAAATTCTCGGAAAATTCTCGGAAAATTCTCGGAAAATTCTCGGAAAATTCTCGGAAAATTCTCGGAAAATTCTCGGAAAGTTCTCGGAAAATTGACGGAAAATTCTCGGAAAATTCTCAGAAAATTCTCGGAAAATTCTCGGAAAATTCTCGGAAAATTCTCGGAAAATTCTCAGAAAATTCTCGGAAAATTCTCGGAAAATTCTCGGAAAATTCTCGGAAAATTTTCGGAAAATTCTCGGAAAATTCTCGGAAAATTGACGGAAAATTCTCGGAAAATTCTCAGAAAATTCTCGGAAAATTCTCGGAAAATTCTCGGAAAATTCTCGGAAAATTCTCGGAAAATTCTCGGAAAATTCTCGGAAAATTCTCGGAAAATTCTCGGAAAATTCTCAGAAAATTCTCGGAAAATTCTCGGATAATTCTTCGGAAAATTCTCGGAAAATTGACGGAAAATTCTGGGAAAATTCTCGGAAAATTCTCAGAAAATTCTCGGAAAATTCTCGGAAAATTCTCGGAAAATTCTCGGAAAATTCTCAGAAAATTCTCGGAAAATTCTCGGAAAATTGACGGAAAATTCTCGGAAAATTCTCAGAAAATTCTCGGAAAATTCTCGGAAAATTCTCGGAAAATTCTCGGAAAATTCTCGGAAAATTCTCGGAAAATTCTCGGAAAATTCTCGGAAAATTCTCGGAAAATTCTCAGAAAATTCTCGGAAAATTCTCGGAAAATTCTTGAAAAATTCTCGGAAAATTCTCGGAAAATTGACGGAAAATTCTCGGAAAATTCTCAAAAAATTCTCGGAAAATTCTCGGAAAATTCTCGGAAAATTCTCGGAAAATTCTCAGAAAATTCTCGGAAAATTCTCGGAAAATTCTCGGAAAATTCTCGGAAAATTCTCGGAAAATTCTCGGAAAATTCTCAGAAAATTCTCAGCAAATTTTCGGAAAATTGACGGAAAATTCTCGGAAAATTCTCGGAAAATTCTCGGAAAATTCTCGGAAAATTCTCGGAAAATTCTCGGAAAATTCTGGGAAAGTTCTCGGAAAATTCTCGGAAAATTCTCCGAAAATTCTCGGAAAATTCTCGGAAAATTCTCGGAAAATTCTCGGAAAATTCTCGGAAAGTTCCCGGAAAATTCTCGGAAAATTCTCGGAAAATTCTCGGAAAATTCTCGGAAAATTCTCGGAAAATTCTCGGAAAATTCTCGGAAAATTCTCGGAAAATTCTCGGAAAATTCTCGGAAAATTCTCAGAAAATTCTCGGAAAATTCTCGGAAAATTCTTGAAAAATTCTCCGAAAATTCTCGGAAAATTGACGGAAAATTCTCGGAAAATTCTCAAAAAATTCTCGGAAAATTCTCGGAAAATTCTCGGAAAATTCTCGGAAAATTCTCGGAAAATTTTCGGAAAATTCTCGGAAAATTCTCGGAAAATTCTCGGAAAATTCTCGGAAAATTCTCAGAAAATTCTCAGAAAATTTTCGGAAAATTGACGGAAAATTCTCGGAAAATTCTCGGAAAATTCTCGGAAAATTCTCGGAAAATTCTCGGAAAATTCTCGGAAAGTTCTCGGAAAATTCTCGGAAAATTCTCCGAAAATTCTCGGAAAATTCTCGGAAAATTCTCAGAAAATTCTCGGAAAATTCTCGGAAAATTCTCGGAAAATTCTCGGAAAATTCTCGGAAAATTCTCGGAAAATTCTCGGAAAATTCTCGGAAAATTCTCGGAAAATTCTCGGAAAATTCTCCGAAAATTCTCGGAAAATTCTCAGAAAATTCTCGGAAAATTCTCGGAAAATTCTCGGAAAATTCTCGGAAAATTCTCGGAAAATTCTCGGAAAATTCTCGGAAAATTCTCAGAAAATTCTCGCAAAATTCTCGGAAAATTCTCGGAAAATTCTCGGAAAATTTTCGGAAAATTCTCGGAAAATTCTGGGAAAATTGACGGAAAATTCTCGGAAAATTCTCAGAAAATTCTCGGAAAATTCTCGGAAAATTCTCAGAAAATTCTCGGAAAATTCTCGGAAAATTGACGGAAAATTCTCGGAAAATTCTCAGAAAATTCTCGGAAAATTCTCGGAAAATTCTCGGAAAATTCTCGGAAAATTCTCGGAAAATTCTCGGAAAATTCTCGGAAAATTCTCGGAAAATTCTCGGAAAATTCTCAGAAAATTCTCGGAAAATTCTCGGAAAATTCTTGAAAAATTCTCGGAAAATTCTCAGAAAATTGACGGAAAATTCTCGGAAAATTCTCAAAAAATTCTCGGAAAATTCTCGGAAAATTCTCGGAAAATTCTCGGAAAATTCTCAGAAAATTCTCGGAAAATTCTCGGAAAATTCTCGGAAAATTCTCGGAAAATTCTCGGAAAATTCTCGGAAAATTCTCAGAAAATTCTCAGAAAATTTTCGGAAAATTGACGGAAAATTCTCGGAAAATTCTCGGAAAATTCTCCGAAAATTCTCGGAAAATTCTCGGAAAATTCTCGGAAAATTCTGGGAAAGTTCTCGGAAAATTCTCGGAAAATTCTCCGAAAATTCTCGGAAAATTCTCGGAAAATTCTCGGAAAATTCTCGGAAAATTCTCGGAAAGTTCCCGGAAAATTCTCGGAAAATTCTCGGAAAATTCTCGGAAAATTCTCGGAAAATTCTCGGAAAATTCTCGGAAAATTCTTGGAAAATTGTCGGAAAATTCTCGGAAAATTCTCGGAAAATTCTCAGAAAATTCTCGGAAAATTCTCGGAAAATTCTTGAAAAATTCTCGGAAAATCCTCGGAAAATTGACGGAAAATTCTCGGAAAATTCTCAAAAAATTCTCGGAAAATTCTCGGAAAATTCTCGGAAAATTCTCGGAAAATTCTCGGAAAATTCTCGGAAAATTCTCGGAAAATTCTCGGAAAATTCTCGGAAAATTCTCAGAAAATTCTCAGAAAATTTTCCGAAAATTGACGGAAAATTCTCGGAAAATTCTCGGAAAATTCTCGGAAAATTCTCGGAAAATTCTCGGAAAATTCTCGGAAAATTCTCGGAAAGTTCTCGGAAAATTCTCGGAAAATTCTCCGAAAATTCTCGGAAAATTCTCGGAAAATTCTCAGAAAATTCTCGGAAAATTCTCGGAAAATTCTCGGAAAATTCTCGGAAAATTCTCGGAAAATTCTCGGAAAATTCTCGGAAAATTCTCGGAAAATTCTCGGAAAATTCTCGGAAAATTCTCCGAAAATTCTCGGAAAATTCTCGGAAAATTCTCGGAAAATTCTCCGAAAATTCTCGGAAAATTCTCGGAAAATTCTCGGAAAATTCTCGGAAAATTCTCGGAAAATTCTCGGAAAATTCTCAGAAAATTCTCGCAAAATTCTCGGAAAATTCTCGGAAAATTCTCGGAAAATTTTCGGAAAATTCTCGGAAAATTCTGGGAAAATTGACGGAAAATTCTCGGAAAATTCTCAGAAAATTCTCGGAAAATTCTCGGAAAATTCTCGGAAAATTCTCGGAAAATTCTCGGAAAATTCTCGGAAAATTCTCGGAAAATTCTCGGAAAATTCTCGGAAAATTCTCAGAAAATTCTCGGAAAGTTCTCGGAAAATTCTTGAAAAATTCTCGGAAAATTCTCGGAAAATTGACGGAAAATTCTCGGAAAATTCTCAAAAAATTCTCGGAAAATTCTCGGAAAATTCTCGGAAAATTCTCGGAAAATTCTCGGAAAATTCTCGGAAAATTCTCGGAAAATTCTCGGAAAATTCTCGGAAAATTCTCGGAAAATTCTCAGAAAATTCTCAGAAAATTTTTGGAAAATTGACGGAAAATTCTCGGAAATTTCTCGGAAAATTCTCGGAAAATTCTCGGAAAATTCTCGGAAAATTCTCGGAAAATTCTCGGAAAGTTCTCGGAAAATTCTCGGAAAATTCTCCGAAAATTCTCGGAAAATTCTCGGAAAATTCTCAGAAAATTCTCGGAAAATTCTCGGAAAATTGTCGGAAAATTCTCGGAAAATTCTCCGAAAATTCTCGGAAAATTCTCGGAAAATTCTCGGAAAATTCTCGGAAAATTCTCGGAAAGTTCCCGGAAAATTCTCGGAAAATTCTCGGAAAATTCTCGGAAAATTCTCGGAAAATTCTCGGAAAATTCTCGGAAAATTCTCGGAAAATTCTCGGAAAATTCTCGGAAAATTCTCGGAAAATTCTCGGAAAATTCTCGGAAAATTCTCGGAAAATTCTCGGAAAATTCTCAGAAAATTCTCGCAAAATTCTCGGAAAATTCTCGGAAAATTCTCGGAAAATTTTCGGAAAATTCTCGGAAAATTCTGGGAAAATTGACGGAAAATTCTCCGAAAATTCTCAGAAAATTCTCGGAAAATTCTCGGAAAATTCTCAGAAAATTCTCGGAAAATTCTCGGAAAATTGACGGAAAATTCTCGGAAAATTCTCAGAAAATTCTCGGAAAATTCTCGGAAAATTCTCGGAAAATTCTCGGAAAATTCTCGGAAAATTCTCGGAAAATTCTCGGAAAATTCTCGGAAAATTCTCGGAAAATTCTCAGAAAATTCTCGGAAAATTCTCGGAAAATTCTTGAAAAATTCTCGGAAAATTCTCGGAAAATTGACGGAAAATTCTCGGAAAATTCTCAAAAAATTCTCGGAAAATTCTCGGAAAATTCTCGGAAAATTCTCGGAAAATTCTCAGAAAATTCTCGGAAAATTCTCGGAAAATTCTCGGAAAATTCTCGGAAAATTCTCGGAAAATTCTCGGAAAATTCTCAGAAAATTCTCAGAAAATTTTCGGAAAATTGACGGAAAATTCTCGGAAAATTCTCGGAAAATTCTCCGAAAATTCTCGGAAAATTCTCGGAAAATTCTCGGAAAATTCTGGGAAAGTTCTCGGAAAATTCTCGGAAAATTCTCCGAAAATTCTCGGAAAATTGTCGGAAAGATCTCGGAAAATTCTCGGAAAATTCTCGGAAAGTTCCCGGAAAATTCTCGGAAAATTCTCGGAAAATTCTCGGAAAATTCTCGGAAAATTCTCGGAAAATTCTCGGAAAATTCTCGGAAAATTCTCGGAAAATTCTCGGAAAATTCTCGGAAAATTCTCAGAAAATTCTCGGAAAATTCTCGGAAAATTCTTGAAAAATTCTCGGAAAATTCTCGGAAAATTGACGGAAAATTCTCGGAAAATTCTCAAAAAATTCTCGGAAAATTCTCGGAAAATTCTCGGAAAATTCTCGGAAAATTCTCGGAAAATTCTCGGAAAATTCTCGGAAAATTCTCGGAAAATTCTCGGAAAATTCTCAGAAAATTCTCAGAAAATTTTCGGAAAATTGACGGAAAATTCTCGGAAAATTCTCAGAAAATTCTCGGAAAATTCTCGGAAAATTCTCGGAAAATTCTCGGAAAATTCTCGGAAAGTTCTCGGAAAATTCTCGGAAAATTCTCCGAAAATTCTCGGAAAATTCTCGGAAAATTGTCAGAAAATTCTCGGAAAATTCTCGGAAAATTCTCGGAAAATTCTCGGAAAATTCTCGGAAAATTCTCGGAAAATTCTCGGAAAATTCTCGGAAAATTCTCGGAAAATTCTCGGAAAATTCTCCGAAAATTCTCGGAAAATTCTCGGAAAATTCTCGGAAAATTCTCCGAAAATTCTCGGAAAATTCTCGGAAAATTCTCGGAAAATTCTCGGAAAATTCTCGGAAAATTCTCGGAAAATTCCCAGAAAATTCTCGCAAAATTCTCGGAAAATTCTCGGAAAATTCTCGGAAAATTTTCGGAAAATTCTCGGAAAATTCTGGGAAAATTGACGGAAAATTCTCGGAAAATTCTCAGAAAATTCTCGGAAAATTCTCAGAAAATTCTCGGAAAATTCTCGGAAAATTCTCGGAAAATTCTCGGAAAATTCTCGGAAAATTCTCAGAAAATTCTCAGAAAATTTTCGGAAAATTGACGGAAAATTCTCGGAAAATTCTCGGAAAATTCTCCGAAAATTCTCGGAAAATTCTCGGAAAATTCTCGGAAAATTCTGGGAAAGTTCTCGGAAAATTCTCGGAAAATTCTCCGAAAATTCTCGGAAAATTGTCGGAAAGATCTCGGAAAATTCTCGGAAAATTCTCGGAAAGTTCCCGGAAAATTCTCGGAAAATTCTCGGAAAATTCTCGGAAAATTCTCGGAAAATTCTCGGAAAATTCTCGGAAAATTCTCGGAAAATTCTCGGAAAATTCTCGGAAAATTCTCGGAAAATTCTCAGAAAATTCTCGGAAAATTCTCGGAAAATTCTTGAAAAATTCTCGGAAAATTCTCGGAAAATTGACGGAAAATTCTCGGAAAATTCCCAGAAAATTCTCGCAAAATTCTCGGAAAATTCTCGGAAAATTCTCGGAAAATTTTCGGAAAATTCTCGGAAAATTCTGGGAAAATTGACGGAAAATTCTCGGAAAATTCTCAGAAAATTCTCGGAAAATTCTCAGAAAATTCTCGGAAAATTCTCGGAAAATTCTCGGAAAATTCTCGGAAAATTCTCGGAAAATTCTCAGAAAATTCTCAGAAAATTTTCGGAAAATTGACGGAAAATTCTCGGAAAATTCTCGGAAAATTCTCCGAAAATTCTCGGAAAATTCTCGGAAAATTCTCGGAAAATTCTGGGAAAGTTCTCGGAAAATTCTCGGAAAATTCTCCGAAAATTCTCGGAAAATTGTCGGAAAGATCTCGGAAAATTCTCGGAAAATTCTCGGAAAGTTCCCGGAAAATTCTCGGAAAATTCTCGGAAAATTCTCGGAAAATTCTCGGAAAATTCTCGGAAAATTCTCGGAAAATTCTCGGAAAATTCTCGGAAAATTCTCGGAAAATTCTCGGAAAATTCTCAGAAAATTCTCGGAAAATTCTCGGAAAATTCTTGAAAAATTCTCGGAAAATTCTCGGAAAATTGACGGAAAATTCTCGGAAAATTCTCAAAAAATTCTCCGAAAATTCTCGGAAAATTCTCGGAAAATTCTCGGAAAATTCTCGGAAAATTCTCGGAAAATTCTCGGAAAATTCTCGGAAAATTCTCGGAAAATTCTCGGAAAATTCTCAGAAAATTCTCAGAAAATTTTCGGAAAATTGACGGAAAATTCTCGGAAAATTCTCGGAAAATTCTCGGAAAATTCTCGGAAAATTCTCGGAAAATTCTCGGAAAGTTCTCGGAAAATTCTCGGAAAATTCTCCGAAAATTCTCGGAAAATTCTCGGAAAATTCTCAGAAAATTCTCGGAAAATTCTCGGAAAATTCTCGGAAAATTCTCGGAAAATTCTCGGAAAATTCTCGGAAAATTCTCGGAAAATTCTCGGAAAATTCTCGGAAAATTCTCGGAAAATTCTCCGAAAATTCTCGGAAAATTCTCGGAAAATTCTCAGAAAATTCTCGGAAAATTCTCGGAAAATTCTCGGAAAATTCTCGGAAAATTCTCGGAAAATTCTCGGAAAATTCTCAGAAAATTCTCGCAAAATTCTAGGAAAATTATCGGAAAATTCTCGGAAAATTTTCGGAAAATTCTCGGAAAATTCTGGGAAAATTGACGGAAAATTCTCGGAAAGTTCTCAGAAAATTCTCGGAAAATTCTCGGAAAATTCTCGGAAAATTCTCGGAAAATTCTCGGAAAATTCTCGGAAAATTCTCAGAAAATTCTCGGAAAATTCTCGGAAAATTCTCAGAAAATTCTCGGAAAATTCTCGGAAAATTCTTGAAAAATTCTCGGAAAATTCTCGGAAAATTGACGGAAAATTCTCGGAAAATTCTCAAAAAATTCTCGGAAAATTCTCGGAAAATTCTCGGAAAATTTTCGGAAAATTCTCGGAAAATTCTCGGAAAATTCTCGGAAAATTCTCGGAAAATTCTCGGAAAATTCTCGGAAAATTCTCGGAAAATTCTCGGAAAGTTCTCGGAAAATTCTCGGAAAATTGACGGAAAATTCTCGGAAAATTCTCAGAAAATTCTCGGAAAATTCTCGGAAAATTCTCGGAAAATTCTCGGAAAATTCTCAGAAAATTCTCGGAAAATTCTCGGAAAATTCTCGGAAAATTCTCGGAAAATTTTCGGAAAATTCTCGGAAAATTCTCGGAAAATTGACGGAAAATTCTCGGAAAATTCTCAGAAAATTCTCGGAAAATTCTCGGAAAATTCTCGGAAAATTCTCGGAAAATTCTCCGAAAATTCTCGGAAAATTCTCGGAAAATTCTCGGAAAATTCTCAGAAAATTCTCGGAAAATTCTCGGATAATTCTCGGAAAATTCTCGGAAAATTGACGGAAAATTCTGGGAAAATTCTCGGAAAATTCTCAGAAAATTCTCGGAAAATTCTCGGAAAATTCTCGGAAAATTCTCGGAAAATTCTCAGAAAATTCTCGGAAAATTCTCGGAAAATTGACGGAAAATTCTCGGAAAATTCTCAGAAAATTCTCGGAAAATTCTCACAAAATTCTCGGAAAATTCTCGGAAAATTCTCGGAAAATTCTCGGAAAATTCTCGGAAAATTCTCGGAAAATTCTCGGAAAATTCTCAGAAAATTCTCGGAAAATTCTCGGAAAATTCTTGAAAAATTCTCGGAAAATTCTCGGAAAATTGACGGAAAATTCTCGGAAAATTCTCAAAAAATTCTCGGAAAATTCTCGGAAAATTCTGCGAAAATTCTCGGAAAATTCTCAGAAAATTCTCGGAAAATTCTCGGAAAATTCTCGGAAAATTCTCGGAAAATTCTCGGAAAATTCTCGGAAAATTCTCAGAAAATTCTCAGAAAATTTTCGGAAAATTGACGGAAAATTCTCGGAAAATTCTCAGAAAATTCTCGGAAAATTCTCGGAAAATTCTCGGAAAATTCTCGGAAAATTCTGGGAAAGTTGTCGGAAAATTCTCGGAAAATTCTCCGAAAATTCTCGGAAAATTCTCGGAAAATTCTCGGAAAATTCTCGGAAAATTCTCGGAAAGTTCCCGGAAAATTCTCGGAAAATTCTCGGAAAATTCTCGGAAAATTCTCGGAAAATTCTCGGAAAATTCTCGGAAAATTCTCGGAAAATTATCGGAAAATTCTCGGAAAATTCTCGGAAAATTCTCAGAAAATTCTCGGAAAATTCTCGGAAAATTCTTGAAAAATTCTCGGAAAATTCTCGGAAAATTGACGGAAAATTCTCGGAAAATTCTCAAAAAATTCTCGGAAAATTCTCGGAAAATTCTCGGAAAATTCTCGGAAAATTCTCGGAAAATTCTCGGAAAATTCTCGGAAAATTCTCGGAAAATTCTCGGAAAATTCTCGGAAAATTCTCAGAAAATTCTCAGAAAATTTTCGGAAAATTGACTGAAAATTCTCGGAAAATTCTCGGAAAATTCTCGGAAAATTCTCGGAAAATTCTCGGAAAATTCTCGGAAAATTCTCGGAAAGTTCTCGGAAAATTCTCGGAAAATTCTCCGAAAATTCTCGGAAAATTCTCGGAAAATTCTCGGAAAATTCTCGGAAAATTCTCGGAAGATTCTCGGAAAATTCTCGGAAAATTCTCCGAAAATTCTCGGAAAATTCTCGGAAAATTCTCAGAAAATTCTCGGAAAATTCTCGGAAAATTCTCGGAAAATTCTCGGAAAATTCTCGGAAAATTCTCGGAAAATTCTCGGAAAATTCTCAGAAAATTCTCGCAAAATTCTCGGAAAATTCTCGGAAGATTCTCGAAAAATTTTCGGAAAATTCTCGGAAAATTCTGGGAAAATTGACGGAAAATTCTCGGAAAATTCTCAGAAAATTCTCGGAAAATTCTCGGAAAATTCTCGGAAAATTCTCGGAAAATTCTCGGAAAATTCTCGGAAAATTCTCGGAAAATTCTCGGAAAATTCTCGGAAAATTCTCAGAAAATTCTCGGAAAATTCTCGGAAAATTCTTGAAAAATTCTCGGAAAATTCTCGGAAAATTGACGGAAAATTCTCGGAAAATTCTCAAAAAATTCTCGGAAAATTCTCGGAAAATTCTCGGAAAATTCTCGGAAAATTCTCGGAAAATTCTCGGAAAATTCTCGGAAAATTCTCGGAAAATTCTCGGAAAATTCTCGGAAAATTCTCAGAAAATTCTCAGAAAATTTTCGGAAAATTGACGGAAAATTCTCGGAAAATTCTCGGAAAATTCTCGGAAAATTCTCGGAAAATTCTCGGAAAATTCTCGGAAAATTCTCGGAAAGTTCTCGGAAAATTCTCGGAAAATTCTCCGAAAATTCTCGGAAAATTCTCGGAAAATTCTCAGAAAATTCTCGGAAAATTCTCGGAAAATTCTCGGAAAATTCTCGGAAAATTCTCCGAAAATTCTCGGAAAATTCTCGGAAAATTCTCGGAAAATTCTCGGAAAATTCTCGGAAAGTTCCCGGAAAATTCTCGGAAAATTCTCGGAAAATTCTCGGAAAATTCTCGGAAAATTCTCGGAAAATTCTCGGAAAATTCTCGGAAAATTCTCGGAAAATTCTCGGAAAATTCTCGGAAAATTCTCAGAAAATTCTCGGAAAATTCTCGGAAAATTCTTGAAAAATTCTCGGAAAATTCTCGGAAAATTGACGGAAAATTCTCGGAAAATTCTCAGAAAATTCTCGCAGAATTCTCGGAAAATTCTCAGAAAATTCTCAGAAAATTCTCGGAAAATTCTCCGAAAATTCTCGGAAAATTCTCGGAAAATTCTCGGAAAATTCTCGGAAAATTCTCGGAAAGTTCCCGGAAAATTCTCGGAAAATTCTCGGAAAATTGACGGAAAATTCTGGGAAAATTCTCGGAAAATTCTCAGAAAATTCTCGGAAAAATCTCGGAAAATTCTCGGAAAATTCTCGGAAAATTCTCAGAAAATTCTCGGAAAATTCTCGGAAAATTCTCGGAAAATTCTCGGAAAATTCTCGGAAAATTCTCGGAAAATTCTCGGAAAATTCTCGGAAAATTCTCGGAAAATTCTCAGAAAATTCTCGGAAAATTCTCGGAAAATTCTTGAAAAATTCTCGGAAAATTCTCGGAAAATTGACGGAAAATTCTCGGAAAAATCTCAAAAAATTCTCGGAAAATTCTCGGAAAATTCTCCGAAAATTCTCGGAAAATTCTCAGAAAATTCTCGGAAAATTCTCGGAAAATTCTCGGAAAATTCTCGGAAAATTCTCGGAAAATTCTCGGAAAATTCTCAGAAAATTCTCAGAAAATTTTCGGAAAATTGAAGGATGTCTCGGAAAATTCTCGGAAAATTCTCGGAAAATTCTCGGAAAATTCTCGGAAAATTCTGGGAAAGTTCTCGGAAAATTCTCGGAAAATTCTCCGAAAATTCTCGGAAAATTCTCGGAAAATTCTCGGAAAATTCTCGGAAAATTCTCGGAAAGTTCCCGGAAAATTCTCGGAAAATTCTCGGAAAATTCTCGGAAAATTCTCGGAAAATTCTCGGAAAATTCTCGGAAAATTCTCGGAAAATTCTCGGAAAATTCTCGGAAAATTCTCGGAAAACTCTCAGAAAATTCTCGGAAAATTCTCGGAAAATTCTTGAAAAATTCTCGGAAAAATCTCGGAAAATTGACGGAAAATTCTCGGAAAATTCTCAAAAAATTCTCGGAAAATTCTCGGAAAATTCTCGGAAAATTCTCGGAAAATTCTCGGAAAATTCTCGGAAAATTCTCGGAAAATTCTCGGAAAATTCTCGGAAAATTCTCGGAAAATTCTCAGAAAATTCACAGAAAATTTTCGGAAAATTGACGGAAAATCCTCGGAAAATTCTCGGAAAATTCTCGGAAAATTCTCGGAAAATTCTCGGAAAATTCTCGGAAAATTCTCGGAAAGTTCTCGGAAAATTCTCGGAAAATTCTCCGAAAATTCTCGGAAAATTCTCGGAAAATTCTCAGAAAATTCTCGGAAAATTCTCGGAAAATTCTCGGAAAATTCTCGGAAAATTCTCGGAAAATTCTCGGAAAATTCTCGGAAAATTCTCGGAAAATTCTCGGAAAATTCTCGGAAAATTCTCCGAAAATTCTCGGAAAATTCTCGGAAAATTCTCAGAAAATTCTCGGAAAATTCTCGGAAAATTCTCGGAAAATTCTCGGAAAATTCTCGGAAAATTCTCGGAAAATTCTCGGAAAATTCTCAGAAAATTCTCGCAAAATTCTCGGAAAATTCGCGGAAAATTCTCGGAAAATTTTCGCAAAATTCTCGGAAAATTCAGGGAAAATTGACGGAAAATTCTCGGAAAATTCTCAGAAAATTCTCGGAAAATTCTCGGAAAATTCTCGGAAAATTCTCGGAAAATTCTCGGAAAATTCTCGGAAAATTCTCGGAAAATTCTCGGAAAATTCTCGGAAAATTCTCAGAAAATTCTCGGAAAATTCTCGGAAAATTCTTGAAAAATTCTCGGAAAATTCTCGGAAAATTGACGGAAAATTCTCGGAAAATTCTCAAAAAATTCTCGGAAAATTCTCGGAAAATTCTCGGAAAATTCTCGGAAAATTCTCGGAAAATTCTCAGAAAATTTTCGGAAAATTGACGGAAAGTTCTCGGAAAATTCTCGGAAAATTCTCGGAAAATTCTCGGAAAATTCTCGGAAAATTCTCGGAAAATTCTGGGAAAGTTCTCGGAAAATTCTCGGAAAATTCTCCGAAAATTCTCGGAAAATTCTCGGAAAATTCTCGGAAAATTCTCGGAAAATTCTCGGAAAGTTCCCGGAAAATTCTCGGAAAATTCTCGGAAAATTCTCGGAAAATTCTCGGAAAATTCTCGGAAAATTCTCGGAAAATTCTCGGAAAATTCTCGGAAAATTCTCGGAAAATTCTCGGAAAATTCTCAGAAAATTCTCGGAAAATTCTCGGAAAATTCTTGAAAAATTCTCGGAAAATTCTCGGAAAATTGACGGAAAATTCTCGGAAAATTCTCAAAAAATTCTCGGAAAATTCTCGGAAAATTCTCGGAAAATTCTCGGAAAATTCTCGGAAAATTCTCGGAAAATTCTCGGAAAATTCTCGGAAAATTCTCGGAAAATTCTCGGAAAATTCTCAGAAAATTCTCAGAAAATTTTCGGAAAATTGACGGAAAATTCTCGGAAAATTCTCGGAAAATTCTCGGAAAATTCTCGGAAAATTCTCGGAAAATTCTCGGAAAATTCTCGGAAAGTTCTCGGAAAATTCTCGGAAAATTCTCCGAAAAGTCTCGGAAAATTCTCGGAAAATTCTCAGAAAATTCTCGGAAAATTCTCGGAAAATTCTCGGAAAATTCTCGGAAAATTCTCGGAAAATTCTCGGAAAATTCTCGGAAAATTCTCCGAAAATTCTCGGAAAATTCTCCGAAAATTCTCGGAAAATTCTCGGAAAATTCTCAGAAAATTCTCGGAAAATTCTCGGAAAATTCTCGGAAAATTCTCGGAAAATTCTCGGAAAATTCTCGGAAAATTCTCGGAAAATTCTCAGAAAATTCTCGCAAAATTCTCGGAAAATTCTCGGAAAATTCTCGGAAAATTTTCGCAAAATTCTCGGAAAATTCTGGGAAGATTGACGGAAAATTCTCGGAAAATTCTCAGAAAATTCTCGGAAAATTCTCGGAAAATTCTCGGAAAATTCTCGGAAAATTCTCGGAAAATTCTCGGAAAATTCTCGGAAAATTCTCGGAAAATTCTCGGAAAATTCTCAGAAAATTCTCGGAAAATTCTCGGAAAATTCTTGAAAAATTCTCGGAAAATTCTCAGAAAATTCTCGGAAAATTCTCGGAAAATTCTTGAAAAATTCTCGGAAAATTCTCGGAAAATTGACGGAAAATTCTCGGAAAATTCTCAAAAAATTCTCGGAAAATTCTCGGAAAATTCTCGGAAAATTCTCGGAAAATTCTCGGAAAATTCTCGGAAAATTCTCGGAAAATTCTCGGAAAATTCTCGGAAAATTCTCGGAAAATTCTCAGAAAATTCTCAGAAAATTTTCGGAAAATTGACGGAAAATTCTCGGAAAATTCTCGGAAAATTCTCGGAAAATTCTCGGAAAATTCTCGGAAAATTCTCGGAAAATTCTCGGAAAGTTCTCGGAAAATTCTCGGAAAATTCTCCGAAAATTTTCGGAAAATTCTCGGAAAATTCTCAGAAAATTCTCGGAAAATTCTCGGAAAATTCTCGGAAAATTCTCGGAAAATTCTCGGAAAATTCTCGGAAAATTCTCGGAAAATTCTCGGAAAATTCTCGGAAAATTCTCGGAAAATTCTCCGAAAATTCTCGGAAAATTCTCGGAAAATTCTCAGAAAATTCTCGGAAAATTCTCGGAAAATTCTCGGAAAATTCTCGGAAAATTCTCGGAAAATTCTCGGAAAATTCTCGGAAAATTCTCAGAAAATTCTCGCAAAATTCTCGGAAAATTCTCGGAAAATTCTCGGAAAATTTTCGCAAAATTCTCGGAAAATTCTGGGAAGATTGACGGAAAATTCTCGGAAAATTCTCAGAAAATTCTCGGAAAATTCTCGGAAAATTCTCGGAAAATTCTCGGAAAATTCTCGGAAAATTCTCGGAAAATTCTCGGAAAATTCTCGGAAAATTCTCGGAAAATTCTCAGAAAATTCTCGGAAAATTCTCGGAAAATTCTTGAAAAATTCTCGGAAAATTCTCGGAAAATTGACGGAAAATTCTCGGAAAATTCTCAAAAAATTCTCGGAAAATTCTCGGAAAATTCTCGGAAAATTCTCGGAAAATTCTCGGAAAATTCTCGGAAAATTCTCGGAAAATTCTCGGAAAATTCTCGGAAAATTCTCGGAAAATTCTCAGAAAATTCTCAGAAAATTTTCGGAAAATTGACGGAAAATTCTCGGAAAATTCTCGGAAAATTCTCGGAAAATTCTCGGAAAATTCTCGGAAAATTCTCCGAAAATTCTCGGAAAGTTCTCGGAAAATTCTCGGAAAATTCTCCGAAAATTCTCGGAAAATTCTCGGAAAATTCTCAGAAAATTCTCGGAAAATTCTCGGAAAATTCTCGGAAAATTCTCGGAAAATTCTCCGAAAATTCTCGGAAAATTCTCGGAAAATTCTCGGAAAATTCTCGGAAAATTCTCGGAAAGTTCCCGGAAAATTCTCGGAAAATTCTCGGAAAATTCTCGGAAAATTCTCGGAAAATTCTCGGAAAATTCTCGGAAAATTCTCGGAAAATTCTCGGAAAATTCTCGGAAAATTCTCGGAAAATTCTCAGAAAATTCTCGGAAAATTCTCGGAAAATTCTTGAAAAATTCTCGGAAAATTCTCGGAAAATTGACGGAAAATTCTCGGAAAATTCTCAGAAAATTCTCGCAGAATTCTCGGAAAATTCTCGGAAAATTCTCGGAAAATTCTCGGAAAATTCTCGGAAAGTTCCCGGAAAATTCTCGGTAAATTCTCGGAAAATTCTCGGAAAATTCTCGGAAAGTTCCCGGAAAATTCTCGGAAAATTCTCGGAAAATTCTCGGAAAATTCTCGGAAAATTCTCGGAAAATTCTCGGAAAATTCTCGGAAAATTCTCGGAAAATTCTCGGAAAATTCTCGGAAAATTCTCGGAAAATTCTCGGAAAATTCTTGAAAAATTCTCGGAAAATTCTCGGAAAATTGACGGAAAATTCTCGGAAAATTCTCAAAAAATTCTCGGAAAATTCTCGGAAAATTCTCGGAAAATTCTCGGAAAATTCTCGGAAAATTCTCGGAAAATTCTCGGAAAATTCTCGGAAAATTCTCGGAAAATTCTCGGAAAATTCTCAGAAAATTCTCAGAAAATTTTCGGAAAATTGACGGAAAATTCTCGGAAAATTCTCGGAAAATTCTCGGAAAATTCTCGGAAAATTCTCGGAAAATTCTCCGAAAATTCTCGGAAAGTTCTCGGAAAATTCTCGGAAAATTCTCCGAAAATTCTCGGAAAATTCTCGGAAAATTCTCAGAAAATTCTCGGAAAATTCTCGGAAAATTCTCGGAAAATTCTCGGAAAATTCTCCGAAAATTCTCGGAAAATTCTCGGAAAATTCTCGGAAAATTCTCGGAAAATTCTCGGAAAGTTCCCGGAAAATTCTCGGAAAATTCTCGGAAAATTCTCGGAAAATTCTCGGAAAATTCTCGGAAAATTCTCGGAAAATTCTCGGAAAATTCTCGGAAAATTCTCGGAAAATTCTCGGAAAATCCTCAGAAAATTCTCGGAAAATTCTCGGAAAATTCTTGAAAAATTCTCGGAAAATTCTCGGAAAATTGACGGAAAATTCTCGGAAAATTCTCAGAAAATTCTCGCAGAATTCTCGGAAAATTCTCGGAAAATTCTCGGAAAATTCTCGGAAAATTCTCGGAAAATTCTCGGAAAATTCTCGGAAAATTCTCAGAAAATTCTCGGAAAATTCTCGGAAAATTCTTGAAAAATTCTCGGAAAATTCTCGGAAAATTGACGGAAAATTCTCGGAAAAATCTCAAAAAATTCTCGGAAAATTCTCGGAAAATTCTCCGAAAATTCTCGGAAAATTCTCAGAAAATTCTCGGAAAATTCTCGGAAAATTCTCGGAAAATTCTCGGAAAATTCTCGGAAAATTCTCGGAAAATTCTCAGAAAATTCTCAGAAAATTTTCGGAAAATTGAAGGATGTCTCGGAAAATTCTCGGAAAATTCTCGGAAAATTCTCGGAAAATTCTCGGAAAATTCTGGGAAAGTTCTCGGAAAATTCTCGGAAAATTCTCCGAAAATTCTCGGAAAATTCTCGGAAAATTCTCGGAAAATTCTCGGAAAATTCTCGGAAAGTTCCCGGAAAATTCTCGGAAAATTCTCGGAAAATTCTCGGAAAATTCTCGGAAAATTCTCGGAAAATTCTCGGAAAATTCTCGGAAAATTCTCGGAAAATTCTCGGAAAATTCTCGGAAAACTCTCAGAAAATTCTCGGAAAATTCTCGGAAAATTCTTGAAAAATTCTCGGAAAAATCTCGGAAAATTGACGGAAAATTCTCGGAAAATTCTCAAAAAATTCTCGGAAAATTCTCGGAAAATTCTCGGAAAATTCTCGGAAAATTCTCGGAAAATTCTCGGAAAATTCTCGGAAAATTCTCGGAAAATTCTCGGAAAATTCTCGGAAAATTCTCAGAAAATTCACAGAAAATTTTCGGAAAATTGACGGAAAATCCTCGGAAAATTCTCGGAAAATTCTCGGAAAATTCTCGGAAAATTCTCGGAAAATTCTCGGAAAATTCTCGGAAAGTTCTCGGAAAATTCTCGGAAAATTCTCCGAAAATTCTCGGAAAATTCTCGGAAAATTCTCAGAAAATTCTCGGAAAATTCTCGGAAAATTCTCGGAAAATTCTCGGAAAATTCTCGGAAAATTCTCGGAAAATTCTCGGAAAATTCTCGGAAAATTCTCGGAAAATTCTCGGAAAATTCTCCGAAAATTCTCGGAAAATTCTCGGAAAATTCTCAGAAAATTCTCGGAAAATTCTCGGAAAATTCTCGGAAAATTCTCGGAAAATTCTCGGAAAATTCTCGGAAAATTCTCGGAAAATTCTCAGAAAATTCTCGCAAAATTCTCGGAAAATTCGCGGAAAATTCTCGGAAAATTTTCGCAAAATTCTCGGAAAATTCAGGGAAAATTGACGGAAAATTCTCGGAAAATTCTCAGAAAATTCTCGGAAAATTCTCGGAAAATTCTCGGAAAATTCTCGGAAAATTCTCGGAAAATTCTCGGAAAATTCTCGGAAAATTCTCGGAAAATTCTCGGAAAATTCTCAGAAAATTCTCGGAAAATTCTCGGAAAATTCTTGAAAAATTCTCGGAAAATTCTCGGAAAATTGACGGAAAATTCTCGGAAAATTCTCAAAAAATTCTCGGAAAATTCTCGGAAAATTCTCGGAAAATTCTCGGAAAATTCTCGGAAAATTCTCAGAAAATTTTCGGAAAATTGACGGAAAGTTCTCGGAAAATTCTCGGAAAATTCTCGGAAAATTCTCGGAAAATTCTCGGAAAATTCTCGGAAAATTCTGGGAAAGTTCTCGGAAAATTCTCGGAAAATTCTCCGAAAATTCTCGGAAAATTCTCGGAAAATTCTCGGAAAATTCTCGGAAAATTCTCGGAAAGTTCCCGGAAAATTCTCGGAAAATTCTCGGAAAATTCTCGGAAAATTCTCGGAAAATTCTCGGAAAATTCTCGGAAAATTCTCGGAAAATTCTCGGAAAATTCTCGGAAAATTCTCGGAAAATTCTCAGAAAATTCTCGGAAAATTCTCGGAAAATTCTTGAAAAATTCTCGGAAAATTCTCGGAAAATTGACGGAAAATTCTCGGAAAATTCTCAAAAAATTCTCGGAAAATTCTCGGAAAATTCTCGGAAAATTCTCGGAAAATTCTCGGAAAATTCTCGGAAAATTCTCGGAAAATTCTCGGAAAATTCTCGGAAAATTCTCGGAAAATTCTCAGAAAATTCTCAGAAAATTTTCGGAAAATTGACGGAAAATTCTCGGAAAATTCTCGGAAAATTCTCGGAAAATTCTCGGAAAATTCTCGGAAAATTCTCGGAAAATTCTCGGAAAGTTCTCGGAAAATTCTCGGAAAATTCTCCGAAAAGTCTCGGAAAATTCTCGGAAAATTCTCAGAAAATTCTCGGAAAATTCTCGGAAAATTCTCGGAAAATTCTCGGAAAATTCTCGGAAAATTCTCGGAAAATTCTCGGAAAATTCTCCGAAAATTCTCGGAAAATTCTCCGAAAATTCTCGGAAAATTCTCGGAAAATTCTCAGAAAATTCTCGGAAAATTCTCGGAAAATTCTCGGAAAATTCTCGGAAAGTTCTCGGAAAATTCTCGGAAAATTCTCGGAAAATTCTCAGAAAATTCTCGCAAAATTCTCGGAAAATTCTCGGAAAATTCTCGGAAAATTTTCGCAAAATTCTCGGAAAATTCTGGGAAGATTGACGGAAAATTCTCGGAAAATTCTCAGAAAATTCTCGGAAAATTCTCGGAAAATTCTCGGAAAATTCTCGGAAAATTCTCGGAAAATTCTCGGAAAATTCTCGGAAAATTCTCGGAAAATTCTCGGAAAATTCTCAGAAAATTCTCGGAAAATTCTCGGAAAATTCTTGAAAAATTCTCGGAAAATTCTCAGAAAATTCTCGGAAAATTCTCGGAAAATTCTTGAAAAATTCTCGGAAAATTCTCGGAAAATTGACGGAAAATTCTCGGAAAATTCTCAAAAAATTCTCGGAAAATTCTCGGAAAATTCTCGGAAAATTCTCGGAAAATCCGGAAAATTCTCGGAAAATTCTCGGAAAATTCTCGGAAAATTCTCGGAAAATTCTCGGAAAATTCTCAGAAAATTCTCAGAAAATTTTCGGAAAATTGACGGAAAATTCTCGGAAAATTCTCGGAAAATTCTCGGAAAATTCTCGGAAAATTCTCGGAAAATTCTCGGAAAATTCTCGGAAAGTTCTCGGAAAATTCTCGGAAAATTCTCCGAAAATTTTCGGAAAATTCTCGGAAAATTCTCAGAAAATTCTCGGAAAATTCTCAGGAAAATTCTCGGAAAATTCTCGGAAAATTCTCGGAAAATTCTGGAAAATTCTCGGAAAATTCTCGGAAAATTCTCGGAAAATTCTCGGAAAATTCTCCGAAAATTCTCGGAAAATTCTCGGAAAATTCTCAGAAAATTCTCGGAAAATTCTCGGAAAATTCTCGGAAAATTCTCGGAAAATTCTCGGAAAATTCTCGGAAAATTCTCGGAAAATTCTCAGAAAATTCTCGCAAAATTCTCGGAAAATTCTCGGAAAATTCTCGGAAAATTTTCGCAAAATTCTCGGAAAATTCTGGGAAGATTGACGGAAAATTCTCGGAAAATTCTCAGAAAATTCTCGGAAAATTCTCGGAAAATTCTCGGAAAATTCTCGGAAAATTC
The DNA here is from genome assembly GCA_964036045.1 of Eutreptiella sp. 'Long Island Sound 2002'. Taxonomy (NCBI): domain Eukaryota; phylum Euglenozoa; class Euglenophyceae; order Eutreptiales; family Eutreptiaceae; genus Eutreptiella; species Eutreptiella sp. 'Long Island Sound 2002'. Next base: position 22,715 of record CAXIWF010000214.1, on the reverse strand, counting down.
TCGGAAAATTCTCGGAAAATTCTCGGAAAATTCTCGGAAAATTCTCGGAAAATTCTCAGAAAATTCTCGGAAAATTCTCGGAAAATTCTTGAAAAATTCTCGGAAAATTCTCGGAAAATTGACGGAAAATTCTCGGAAAATTCTCAAAAAATTCTCGGAAAATTCTCGGAAAATTCTCGGAAAATTCTCGGAAAATTCTCGGAAAATTCTCGGAAAATTCTCGGAAAATTCTCGGAAAATTCTCGGAAAATTCTCGGAAAATTCTCAGAAAATTCTCAGAAAATTTTCGGAAAATTGACGGAAAATTCTCGGAAAATTCTCGGAAAATTCTCGGAAAATTCTCGGAAAATTCTCGGAAAATTCTCCGAAAATTCTCGGAAAGTTCTCGGAAAATTCTCGGAAAATTCTCCGAAAATTCTCGGAAAATTCTCGGAAAATTCTCAGAAAATTCTCGGAAAATTCTCGGAAAATTCTCGGAAAATTCTCGGAAAATTCTCCGAAAATTCTCGGAAAATTCTCGGAAAATTCTCGGAAAATTCTCGGAAAATTCTCGGAAAGTTCCCGGAAAATTCTCGGAAAATTCTCGGAAAATTCTCGGAAAATTCTCGGAAAATTCTCGGAAAATTCTCGGAAAATTCTCGGAAAATTCTCGGAAAATTCTCGGAAAATTCTCGGAAAATTCTCAGAAAATTCTCGGAAAATTCTCGGAAAATTCTTGAAAAATTCTCGGAAAATTCTCGGAAAATTGACGGAAAATTCTCGGAAAATTCTCAGAAAATTCTCGCAGAATTCTCGGAAAATTCTCGGAAAATTCTCGGAAAATTCTCGGAAAATTCTCGGAAAGTTCCCGGAAAATTCTCGGTAAATTCTCGGAAAATTCTCGGAAAATTCTCGGAAAGTTCCCGGAAAATTCTCGGAAAATTCTCGGAAAATTCTCGGAAAATTCTCGGAAAATTCTCGGAAAATTCTCGGAAAATTCTCGGAAAATTCTCGGAAAATTCTCGGAAAATTCTCGGAAAATTCTCGGAAAATTCTCGGAAAATTCTCGGAAAATTCTTGAAAAATTCTCGGAAAATTCTCGGAAAATTGACGGAAAATTCTCGGAAAATTCTCAAAAAATTCTCGGAAAATTCTCGGAAAATTCTCGGAAAATTCTCGGAAAATTCTCGGAAAATTCTCGGAAAATTCTCGGAAAATTCTCGGAAAATTCTCGGAAAATTCTCGGAAAATTCTCAGAAAATTCTCAGAAAATTTTCGGAAAATTGACGGAAAATTCTCGGAAAATTCTCGGAAAATTCTCGGAAAATTCTCGGAAAATTCTCGGAAAATTCTCCGAAAATTCTCGGAAAGTTCTCGGAAAATTCTCGGAAAATTCTCCGAAAATTCTCGGAAAATTCTCGGAAAATTCTCAGAAAATTCTCGGAAAATTCTCGGAAAATTCTCGGAAAATTCTCGGAAAATTCTCCGAAAATTCTCGGAAAATTCTCGGAAAATTCTCGGAAAATTCTCGGAAAATTCTCGGAAAGTTCCCGGAAAATTCTCGGAAAATTCTCGGAAAATTCTCGGAAAATTCTCGGAAAATTCTCGGAAAATTCTCGGAAAATTCTCGGAAAATTCTCGGAAAATTCTCGGAAAATTCTCGGAAAATCCTCAGAAAATTCTCGGAAAATTCTCGGAAAATTCTTGAAAAATTCTCGGAAAATTCTCGGAAAATTGACGGAAAATTCTCGGAAAATTCTCAGAAAATTCTCGCAGAATTCTCGGAAAATTCTCGGAAAATTCTCGGAAAATTCTCGGAAAATTCTCGGAAAGTTCCCGGAAAATTCTCGGAAAATTCTCGGAAAATTCTCGGAAAATTCTCGGAAAGTTCCCGGAAAATTCTCGGAAAATTCTCGGAAAATTCTCGGAAAATTCTCGGAAAATTCTCGGAAAATTCTCGGAAAATTCTCGGAAAATTCTCGGAAAATTCTCGGAAAATTCTCGGAAAATTCTCGGAAAATTCTTGAAAAATTCTCGGAAAATTCTCGGAAAATTGACGGAAAATTCTCGGAAAATTCTCAAAAAATTCTCGGAAAATTCTCGGAAAATTCTCGGAAAATTCTCGGAAAATTCTCGGAAAATTCTCGGAAAATTCTCGGAAAATTCTCGGAAAATTCTCGGAAAATTCTCAGAAAATTCTCAGAAAATTTTCGGAAAATTGACGGAAAATTCTCAGAAAATTCTCGGAAAATTGTCGGAAAATTCTCGGAAAATTCTCGGAAAATTCTCGGAAAATTCTCGGAAAGTTCTCGGAAAATTCTCGGAAAATTCTCCGAAAATTCTCGGAAAATTCTCAGAAAATTCTCGGAAAATTCTCGGAAAATTCTCGGAAAATTCTCGGAAAATTCTCGGAAAATTCTCGGAAAATTCTCGGAAAATTCTCGGAAAATTCTCGGAAAATTCTCGGAAAATTCTCCGAAAATTCTCGGAAAATTCTCGGAAAATTCTCAGAAAATTCTCGGAAAATTCTCGGAAAATTCTCGGAAAATTCTCGGAAAATTCTCGGAAAATTCTCGGAAAATTCTCGGAAAATTCTCGGAAAATTCTCGGAAAATTCTCGCAAAATTCTCGCAAAATTCTCGGAAAATTCTCAGAAAATTCTCGCAAAATTCTCGGAAAATTCTCGGAAAATTCTCGGAAAATTTTCGGAAAATTCTCGGAAAATTCTGGGAAAATTGACGGAAAATTCTCGGAAAATTCTCAGAAAATTCTCGGAAAATTCTCGGAAAATTCTCGGAAAATTCTCGGAAAATTCTCGGAAAATTCTCGGAAAATTCTCGGAAAATTCTCGGAAAATTCTCGGAAAATTCTCAGAAAATTCTCGGAAAATTCTCGGAAAATTCTCGGAAAATTCTCGGAAAATTCTCGGAAAATTCTCGGAAATTCTCGGAAAATTCTCGGAAAATTGACGGAAAATTCTCGGAAAATTCTCAAAAATTCTCGGAAAATTCTCGGAAAATTCTCGGAAAATTCTCGGAAAATTCTCGGAAAATTCTCGGAAAATTCTCGGAAAATTCTCGGAAAATTCTCGGAAAATTCTCGGAAAATTCTCGGAAAATTCTCAGAAAATTCTCAGAAAATTTTCGGAAAATTGACGGAAAATTCTCGGAAAATTCTCGGAAAATTCTCGGAAAATTCTCGGAAAATTCTCGGAAAATTCTCGGAAAATTCCCGGAAAATTCTCGGAAAATTCTCGGAAAATTCTCGGAAAATTCTCGGAAAATTCTCGGAAAATTAACGGAAAATTCTCGGAAAATTCTCGGCAAATTCTCGGAAAATTCTCGGAAAATTCTCGGAAAATTCTCGGAAAATTATCGGAAAATTCTCGGAAACTTCTCGGAAAAATCTCGGAAAATTCTCGGAAAATTCTCGGAAAATTCTCAGAAAATTCTCGGAAAATTCTATGAAAATTCTCGGAAAATTCTCGGAAAATTCTCGGAAAATTCTCGGAAAATTCTCGGAAAATTATCGGAAAATTCTCGGAAACTTCTCGGAAAAATCTCGGAAAATTCTCGGAAAATTCTTGGAAAATTCTCAGAAAATTCTCGGAAAATTCTCGGAAAATTCTCGGAAAATTCTCGGAAAATTCTCGGAAAATTCTCGGAAAATTCTCAGAAAATTCTCGGAAAATTCTCGGAAAATTGACGGAAAATTCTCGGAAAATTCTCGGAAAATTCTCGGAAAATTCTCGGAAATTCTCGGAAAATTCCCGGAAATTCTCGGACAATTCTCGGAAAATTCTCGGAAAATTCTCGGAAAATTCTCGGAAAATTCTCGGAAAATTGACGGAAAATTCTGGGAAAATTCTCGGAAAATTCTGAGCAAATTCTCGGAAAATTCTCGGAAAATTCTCGGAAAATTCTCGGAAAATTCTCAGAAAATTCTCGGAAAATTCTCGGAAAATTATCGGAAAATTCTCGGAAACTTCTCGGAAAAATCTCGGAAAATTCTCGGAAAATTCTCGGAAAATTCTCAGAAAATTCTCGGAAAATTCTATGAAAATTCTCGGAAAATTCTCGGAAAATTCTCGGAAAATTCTCGGAAAATTCTCGGAAAATTATCGGAAAATTCTCGGAAACTTCTCGGAAAAATCTCGGAAAATTCTCTGAAAATTCTTGGAAAATTCTCAGAAAATTCTCGGAAAATTCTCGGAAAATTCTCGGAAAATTCTCGGAAAATTCTCGGAAAATTCTCGGAAAATTCTCAGAAAATTCTCGGAAAATTCTCGGAAAATTCTCAGAAAATTCTCGGAAAATTCTCGGAAAATTCTCGGAAAATTCTCGGAAAATTCTCGGAAAATTCTCGGAAATTCTCGGAAAATTCTCGGAAAATTGACGGAAAATTCTCGGAAAATTCTCAAAAAATTCTCGGAAAATTCTCGGAAAATTCTCGGAAAATTCTCGGAAAATTCTCGGAAAATTCTCGGAAAATTCTCGGAAAATTCTCGGAAAATTCTCGGAAAATTCTCGGAAAATTCTCGGAAAATTCTCAGAAAATTCTCAGAAAATTTTCGGAAAATTGACGGAAAATTCTCGGAAAATTCTCGGAAAATTCTCGGAAAATTCTCGGAAAATTCTCGGAAAATTCTCGGAAAATTCTCGGAAAATTCCCGGAAAATTCTCGGAAAATTCTCGGAAAATTCTCGGAAAATTCTCGGAAAATTCTCGGAAAATTAACGGAAAATTCTCGGAAAATTCTCGGCAAATTCTCGGAAAATTCTCGGAAAATTCTCGGAAAATTCTCGGAAAATTATCGGAAAATTCTCGGAAACTTCTCGGAAAAATCTCGGAAAATTCTCGGAAAATTCTCGGAAAATTCTCAGAAAATTCTCGGAAAATTCTATGAAAATTCTCGGAAAATTCTCGGAAAATTCTCGGAAAATTCTCGGAAAATTCTCGGAAAATTATCGGAAAATTCTCGGAAACTTCTCGGAAAAATCTCGGAAAATTCTCGGAAAATTCTTGGAAAATTCTCAGAAAATTCTCGGAAAATTCTCGGAAAATTCTCGGAAAATTCTCGGAAAATTCTCGGAAAATTCTCGGAAAATTCTCAGAAAATTCTCGGAAAATTCTCGGAAAATTGACGGAAAATTCTCGGAAAATTCTCGGAAAATTCTCGGAAAATTCTCGGAAATTCTCGGAAAATTCCCGGAAATTCTCGGACAATTCTCGGAAAATTCTCGGAAAATTCTCGGAAAATTCTCGGAAAATTCTCGGAAAATTGACGGAAAATTCTGGGAAAATTCTCGGAAAATTCTGAGCAAATTCTCGGAAAATTCTCGGAAAATTCTCGGAAAATTCTCGGAAAATTCTCAGAAAATTCTCGGAAAATTCTCGGAAAATTATCGGAAAATTCTCGGAAACTTCTCGGAAAAATCTCGGAAAATTCTCGGAAAATTCTCGGAAAATTCTCAGAAAATTCTCGGAAAATTCTATGAAAATTCTCGGAAAATTCTCGGAAAATTCTCGGAAAATTCTCGGAAAATTCTCGGAAAATTATCGGAAAATTCTCGGAAACTTCTCGGAAAAATCTCGGAAAATTCTCTGAAAATTCTTGGAAAATTCTCAGAAAATTCTCGGAAAATTCTCGGAAAATTCTCGGAAAATTCTCGGAAAATTCTCGGAAAATTCTCGGAAAATTCTCAGAAAATTCTCGGAAAATTCTCGGAAAATTGACGGAAAATTCTCGGAAAATTCTCGGAAAATTCTCGGAAAATTCTCGGAAATTCTCGGAAAATTCCCGGAAATTCTCGGACAATTCTCGGAAAATTCTCGGAAAATTCTCGGAAAATTCTCGGAAAATTCTCGGAAAATTGACGGAAAATTCTGGGAAAATTCTCGGAAAATTCTGAGAAAATTCTCGGAAAATTCTCGGAAAATTCTCGGAAAATTCTCGGAAAATTCTCAGAAAATTCTCGGAAAATTCTCGGAAAATTGACGGAAAATTCTCGGAAAATTCTCAGAAAATTCTCGGAAAATTCTCGGAAAATTCTCGGAAAATTCTCGGAAAATTCTCGGAAAATTCTCGGAAAATTCTCGGAAATTTCCTGGAAAATTCTCAGAAAATTCTCGGAAAATTCTCGGAAAATTCTTGAAAAATTCTCGGAAAATTCTCGGAAAATTGACGGAAAATTCTCGGAAAATTCTCAAAAAATTCTCGGAAAATTCTCGGAAAATTCTCGGAAAATTCTCGGAAAATTCTCGGAAAATTCTCGGAAAATTCTCGGAAAATTCTCGGAAAATTCTCGGAAAATTCTCGGAAAATTCTCGGAAAATTCTCAGAAAATTCTCAGAAAATTTTCGGAAAATTGACGGAAAATTCTCGGAAAATTCTCGGAAAATTCTCGGAAAATTCTCGGAAAATTCTCGGAAAATTCTCGGAAAGTTCTCGGAAAATTCTCGGAAAATTGACAGAAAATTCTCGGAAAATTCTCAGAAAATTCTCGGAAAATTCTCGGAAAATTCTCGGAAAATTCTCGGAAAATTCTCAGAAAATTCTCGGAAAATTCTCGGAAAATTCTCGGAAAATTCTCGGAAAATTTTCGGAAAATTCTCGGAAAATTCTCGGAAAATTGACGGAAAATTCTCGGAAAATTCTCAGAAAATTCTCGGAAAATTCTCGGAAAATTCTCGGAAAATTCTCAGAAAATTCTCGGAAAATTCTCGGAAAATTCTCGGAAAATTCTCGGAAAATTCTCAGAAAATTCTCGGAAAATTCTCGGATAATTCTCGGAAAATTCTCGGAAAATTGACGGAAAATTCTGGGAAAATTCTCGGAAAATTCTCAGAAAATTCTCGGAAAATTCTCGGAAAATTCTCGGAAAATTCTCGGAAAATTCTCAGAAAATTCTCGGAAAATTCTCGGAAAATTGACGGAAAATTCTCGGAAAATTCTCAGAAAATTCTCGGAAAATTCTCGGAAAATTCTCGGAAAATTCTCGGAAAATTCTCGGAAAATTCTCGGAAAATTCTCGGATAATTCTCGGAAAATTCTCGGAAAATTCTCAGAAAATTCTCGGAAAATTCTCGGAAAATTCTTGAAAAATTCTCGGAAAATTCTCGGAAAATTGACAGAAAATTCTCGGAAAATTCTCAAAAAATTCTCGGAAAATTCTCGGAAAATTCTCGGAAAATTCTCGGAAAATTCTCAGAAAATTCTCGGAAAATTCTCGGAAAATTCTCGGAAAATTCTCGGAAAATTCTCGGAAAATTCTCGGAAAATTCTCAGAAAATTCTCAGAAAATTTTCGGAAAATTGACGGAAAATTCTCGGAAAATTCTCGGAAAATTCTCGGAAAATTCTCGGAAAATTCTCGGAAAATTCTCGGAAAATTCTCGGAAAGTTCTCGGAAAATTCTCGGAAAATTCTCCGAAAATTCTCGGAAAATTCTCGGAAAATTCTCAGAAAATTCTCGGAAAATTCTCGGAAAATTCTCGGAAAATTCTCGGAAAATTCTCGGAAAATTCTCGGAAAATTCTCGGAAAATTCTCGGAAAATTCTCGGAAAATTCTCGGAAAATTCCCGGAAAATTCTCGGAAAATTCTCGGAAAATTCTCGGAAAATTCTCGGAAAATTCTCGGAAAATTCTCGGAAAATTCTCGGAAAATTCTCGGAAAATTCTCGGAAAATTCTCGGAAAATTCTCGGAAAATTCTCAGAAAATTCTCAGAAAATTTTCGGAAAATTGACGGAAAATTCTCGGAAAATTCTCGGAAAATTCTCGGAAAATTCTCGGAAAATTCTCGGAAAATTCTCGGAAAGTTCTCGGAAAATTCTCGGAAAATTGACAGAAAATTCTCGGAAAATTCTCAGAAAATTCTCGGAAAATTCTCGGAAAATTCTCGGAAAATTCTCGGAAAATTCTCAGAAAATTCTCGGAAAATTCTCGGAAAATTCTCGGAAAATTCTCGGAAAATTTTCGGAAAATTCTCGGAAAATTCTCGGAAAATTGACGGAAAATTCTCGGAAAATTCTCAGAAAATTCTCGGAAAATTCTCGGAAAATTCTCGGAAAATTCTCAGAAAATTCTCGGAAAATTCTCGGAAAATTCTCGGAAAATTCTCGGAAAATTCTCAGAAAATTCTCGGAAAATTCTCGGATAATTCTCGGAAAATTCTCGGAAAATTGACGGAAAATTCTGGGAAAATTCTCGGAAAATTCTCAGAAAATTCTCGGAAAATTCTCGGAAAATTCTCGGAAAATTCTCGGAAAATTCTCAGAAAATTCTCGGAAAATTCTCGGAAAATTGACGGAAAATTCTCGGAAAATTCTCAGAAAATTCTCGGAAAGTTCTCGGAAAATTCTCGGAAAATTCTCGGAAAATTCTCGGAAAATTCTCGGAAAATTCTCGGATAATTCTCGGAAAATTCTCGGAAAATTCTCAGAAAATTCTCGGAAAATTCTCGGAAAATTCTTGAAAAATTCTCGGAAAATTCTCGGAAAATTGACAGAAAATTCTCGGAAAATTCTCAAAAAATTCTCGGAAAATTCTCGGAAAATTCTCGGAAAATTCTCGGAAAATTCTCAGAAAATTCTCGGAAAATTCTCGGAAAATTCTCGGAAAATTCTCGGAAAATTCTCGGAAAATTCTCGGAAAATTCTCAGAAAATTCTCAGAAAATTTTCGGAAAATTGACGGAAAATTCTCGGAAAATTCTCGGAAAATTCTCGGAAAATTCTCGGAAAATTCTCGGAAAATTCTCGGAAAATTCTCGGAAAGTTCTCGGAAAATTCTCGGAAAATTCTCCGAAAATTCTCGGAAAATTCTCGGAAAATTCTCAGAAAATTCTCGGAAAATTCTCGGAAAATTCTCGGAAAATTCTCGGAAAATTCTCGGAAAATTCTCGGAAAATTCTCGGAAAATTCTCGGAAAATTCTCGGAAAATTCTCGGAAAATTCCCGGAAAATTCTCGGAAAATTCTCGGAAAATTCTCGGAAAATTCTCGGAAAATTCTCGGAAAATTAACGGAAAATTCTCGGAAAATTCTCGGCAAATTCTCGGAAAATTCTCGGAAAATTCTCGGAAAATTCTCGGAAAATTCTCGGAAAATTATCGGAAAATTCTCGGAAACTTCTCGGAAAAATCTCGGAAAATTCTCGGAAAATTCTCGGAAAATTCTCAGAAAATTCTCGGAAAATTCTCGGAAAATTCTCGGAAAATTCTCGGAAAATTCTCGGAAAATTCTCGGAAAATTCTCGGAAAATTCTCGGAAAATTCTCGGAAAATTCTCGGAAAATTCTCGGAAAATTCTCGGAAAACTCCCGGAAAATTCCCGGAAAATTCTCGGAAAATTCTCGGAAAATTCTCGGAAAATTCTCGGAAAATTCTCGGAAAATTCTCAGAAAATTCTCGGAAAATTCTCGGAAAATTCCCGGAAAATTCTCGGAAAATTCTCGGAAAATTCTCGGAAAATTCTCGGAAAATTATCGGAAAATTCTCGGAAACTTCTCGGAAAAATCTCGGAAAATTCTCGGAAAATTCTCGGAAAATTCTCAGAAAATTCTCGGAAAATTCTCGGAAAATTCTCGGAAAATTCTCGGAAAATTCTCGGAAAATTCTCGGAAAATTCTCAGAAAATTCTCGGAAAATTCTCGGAAAATTGACGGAAAATTCTCGGAAAATTCTCGGAAAATTCTCGGAAAATTCTCGGAAATTCTCGGAAAATTCCCGGAAATTCTCGGAAAATTCTCGGAAAATTCTCGGAAAACTCTCGGAAAATTCTCGGAAAATTCTCGGAAAATTGACGGAAAATTCTGGGAAAATTCTCGGAAAATTCTGAGAAAATTCTCGGAAGATTCTCGGAAAATTCTCGGAAAATTCTCGGAAAATTCTCAGAAAATTCTCGGAAAATTCTCGGAAAATTGACGGAAAATTCTCGGAAAATTCTCAGAAAATTCTCGGAAAATTCTCGGAAAATTCTCGGAAAATTCTCGGAAAATTCTCGGAAAATTCTCGGAAAATTCTCGGAAAATTCTCGGAAATTTCCTGGAAAATTCTCAGAAAATTCTCGGAAAATTCTCGGAAAATTCTTGAAAAATTCTCGGAAAATTCTCGGAAAATTGACGGAAAATTCTCGGAAAATTCTCAAAAAATTCTCGGAAAATTCTCGGAAAATTCTCGGAAAATTCTCGGAAAATTCTCGGAAAATTCTCGGAAAATTCTCGGAAAATTCTCGGAAAATTCTCGGAAAATTCTCGGAAAATTCTCGGAAAATTCTCAGAAAATTCTCAGAAAATTTTCGGAAAATTGACGGAAAATTCTCGGAAAATTCTCGGAAACTTCTCGGAAAAATCTCGGAAAATTCTCGGAAAATTCTCGGAAAATTCTCAGAAAATTCTCGGAAAATTCTCGGAAAATTCTCGGAAAATTCTCGGAAAATTCTCGGAAAATTCTCGGAAAATTCTCAGAAAATTCTTGGAAAATTCTCGGAAAATTGACAGAAAATTCTTGGAAAATTCTCGGAAAATTCTCAGAAAATTCTCGGAAATTCTCGGAAAATTCCCGGAAATTCTCGGAAAATTCTCGGAAAATTCTCGGAAAATTCTCGGAAAATTCTCGGAAAATTCTCGGAAAATTGACGGAAAATTCTGGGAAAATTCTCGGAAAATTCTGAGAAAATTCTCGGAAAATTCTCGGAAAATTCTCGGAAAATTCGCGGAAAATTCTCAGAAAATTCTCGGAAAATTCTCGGAAAATTCTCGGAAAATTCTCGGAAAATTCTCGGAAAATTCTCGGAAAATTCTCGGAAATTACCTGGAAAATTCTCAGAAAATTCTCGGAAAATTCTCGGAAAATTCTTGAAAAATTCTCGGAAAATTCTCGGAAAATTCTCAAAAGATTCTCGGAAAATTCTCGGAAAATTCTCGGAAAATTCTCGGAAAATTCTCGGAAAATTCTCGGAAAATTCTCGGAAAATTCTCGGAAAATTCTCGGAAAATTCTCAGAAAGTTCTCAGAAAATTTTCGGAAAATTGACGGAAAATTCTCGGAAAATTCTCGGAAAATTCTCGGAAAATTCTCGGAAAATTCTCGGAAAATTCTCGGAAAATTCTCGGAAAGTTCTCGGAAAATTCTCGGAAAATTGACGGAAAATTCTCGGAAAATTCTCAGAAAATTCTCGGAAAATTCTCGCAAAATTCTCGGAAAATTCTCGGAAAATTCTCAGAAAATTCTCGGAAAATTCTCGGAAAATTCTCGGAAAATTCTCGGAAAATTTTCGGAAAATTCTCGGAAAATTCTCGGAAAATTGACGGAAAATTCTCGGAAAATTCTCAGAAAATTCTCGGAAAATTCTCGGAAAATTCTCGGAAAATTCTCGGAAAATTCTCGGAAAATTCTCGGAAAATTCTCGGAAAATTCTCGGAAAATTCTCGGAAAATTCTCAGAAAATTCTCGGAAAATTCTCGGATAATTCTCGGAAAATTCTCGGAAAATTGACGGAAAATTCTGGGAAAATTCTCGGAAAATTCTCCGAAAATTCTCGGAAAATTCTCCGAAAATTCTCGGAAAATTCTCGGAAAATTGACGGAAAATTCTCGGAAAATTCTCAGAAAATTCTCGGAAAATTCTCGGAAAATTCCCGGAAAATTCTCGGAAAATTCTCGGAAAATTCTCGGAAAATTCTCGGAAAATTCTCGGAAAATTCTCGGAAAATTCTCAGAAAATTCTCGGAAAATTCTCGGAAAATTCTTGAAAAATTCTCGGAAAATTCTCGGAAAATTGACGGAAAATTCTCGGAAAATTCTCAAAAAATTCTCGGGCAATTCTCGGAAAATTCTCGGAAAATTCTCGGAAAATTCTCAGAAAATTCTCGAAAAATTCTCGGAAAATTCTCGGAAAATTCTCGGAAAATTCTCGGAAAATTCTCGGAAAATTCTCAGAAAATTCTCAGAAAATTTTCGGAAAATTGACGGAAAATTCTCGGAAAATTCTCGGAAAATTCTCGGAAAATTCTCGGAAAATTCTCGGAAAATTCTCGGAAAATTCTGGGAAAGTTCTCGGAAAATTCTCGGAAAATTCTCCGAAAATTCTCGGAAAATTCTCGGAAAATTCTCGGAAAATTCTCGGAAAATTCTCGGAAAGTTCCCGGAAAATTCTCGGAAAATTCTCGGAAAATTCTCGGAAAATTCTCGGAAAATTCTCGGAAAATTCTCGGAAAATTCTCGGAAAATTCTCGGAAAATTCTCGGAAAATTATCGGAAAATTCTCAGAAAATTCTCGGAAAATTCTCGGAAAATTCTTGAAAAATTCTCGGAAAATTCTCGGAAAATTGACGGAAAATTCTCCGAAAATTCTCAAAAAATTCTCGGAAAATTCTCGGAAAATTCTCGGAAAATTCTCGGAAAATTCTCGGAAAATTCTCGGAAAATTCTCGGAAAATTCTCGGAAAATTCTCGGAAAATTCTCGGAAAATTCTCGGAAAATTCTCGGAAATTTCCTGGAAAATTCTCAGAAAATTCTCGGAAAATTCTCGGAAAATTCTTGAAAAATTCTCGGAAAATTCTCGGAAAATTGACGGAAAATTCTCGGAAAATTCTCAAAAAATTCTCGGAAAATTCTCGGAAAATTCTCGGAAAATTCTCGGAAAATTCTCGGAAAATTCTCGGAAAATTCTCGGAAAATTCTCGGAAAATTCTCGGAAAATTCTCGGAAAATTCTCAAAAAATTCTCAGAAAATTTTCGGAAAATTGACGTAAAAATTCTCGGAAAATTCTCGGAAAATTCTCGGAAAATTCTCGGAAAATTCTCGGAAAATTCTCGGAAAATTCTCGGAAAGTTCTCGGAAAATTCTCGGAAAATTGACGGAAAATTCTCGGAAAATTCTCAGAAAATTCTCGGAAAATTCTCGGAAAATTCTCGGAAAATTCTCGGAAAATTCTCAGAAAATTCTCGGAAAATTCTCGGAAAATTCTCGGAAAATTCTCGGAAAATTTTCGGAAAATTCTCGGAAAATTCTCGGAAAATTGACGGAAAATTCTCGGAAAATTCTCAGAAAATTCTCGGAAAATTCTCGGAAAATTCTCGGAAAATTCTCGGAAAATTCTCGGAAAATTCTCGGAAAATTCTCGGAAAATTCTCGAAAATTCTCGGAAAATTCTCAGAAAATTCTCGGAAAATTCTCGGATAATTCTCGGAAAATTCTCGGAAAATTGACGGAAAATTCTGGGAAAATTCTCGGAAAATTCTCAGAAAATTCTCGGAAAATTCTCGGAAAATTCTCGGAAAATTCTCGGAAAATTCTCAGAAAATTCTCGGAAAATTCTCGGAAAATTGACGGAAAATTCTCGGAAAATTCTCAGAAAATTCTCGGAAAATTCTCGGAAAATTCTCGGAAAATTCTCGGAAAATTCTCGGAAAATTCTCGGAAAATTCTCGGAAAATTCTCGGAAAATTCTCGGAAAATTCTCAGAAAATTCTCGGAAAATTCTCGGAAAATTCTTGAAAAATTCTCGGAAAATTCTCGGAAAATTGACGGAAAATTCTCGGAAAATTCTCGGAAAATTCTCGGAAAATTCTCGGAAAATTCTCGGAAAATTCTCGGAAAATTCTCAGAAAATTCTCGGAAAATTCTCGGAAAATTCTCGGAAAATTCTCGGAAAATTCTCGGAAAATTCTCAGAAAATTCTCAGAAAATTTTCGGAAAATTGACGGAAAATTCTCGGAAAATTCTCGGAAAATTCTCGGAAAAGTCTCGGAAAATTCTCGGAAAATTCTCGGAAAATTCTGGGAAAGTTCTCGGAAAATTCTCGGAAAATTCTCCGAAAATTCTCGGAAAATTCTCGGAAAATTCTCGGAAAATTCTCGGAAAATTCTCGGAAAGTTCCCGGAAAATTCTCGGAAAATTCTCGGAAAATTCTCGGAAAATTCTCGGAAAATTCTCGGAAAATTCTCGGAAAATTCTTGGAAAATTCTCGGAAAATTCTCGGAAAATTCTCGGAAAATTCTCAGAAAATTCTCGGAAAATTCTCGGAAAATTCTTGAAAAATTCTCGGAAAATTCTCGGAAAATTGACGGAAAATTCTCGGAAAATTCTCAAAAAATTCTCGGAAAATTCTCGGAAAATTCTCGGAAAATTCTCGGAAAATTCTCGGAAAATTCTCGGAAAATTCTCGGAAAATTCTCGGAAAATTCTCGGAAAATTCTCGGAAAATTCTCAGAAAATTCTCAGAAAATTTTCGGAAAATTGACGGAAAATTCTCGGAAAATTCTCGGAAAATTCTCGGAAAATTCTCGGAAAATTCTCGGAAAATTCTCGGAAAATTCTCGGAAAGTTCTCGGAAAATTCTCGGAAAATTCTCCGAAAATTCTCGGAAAATTCTCGGAAAATTCTCAGAAAATTCTCGGAAAATTCTCGGAAAATTCTCGGAAAATTCTCGGAAAATTCTCGGAAAATTCTCGGAAAATTCTCGGAAAATTCTCGGAAAATTCTCGGAAAATTCTCGGAAAATTCTCCGAAAATTCTCGGAAAATTCTCGGAAAATTCTCAGAAAATTCTCGGAAAATTCTCGGAAAATTCTTGAAAAATTCTCGGAAAATTCTCGGAAAATTGACGGAAAATTCTCGGAAAATTCTCAAAAAATTCTCGGAAAATTCTCGGAAAATTCTCGGAAAATTCTCGGAAAATTCTCGGAAAATTCTCGGAAAATTCTCGGAAAATTCTCGGAAAATTCTCGGAAAATTCTCGGAAAATTCTCAGAAAATTCTCAGAAAATTTTCGGAAAATTGACGGAAAATTCTCAGAAAATTCTCGGAAAATTCTCGGAAAATTCTCGGAAAATTCTCGGAAAATTCTCGGAAAATTCTCGGAAAGTTCTCGGAAAATTCTCGGAAAATTCTCCGAAAATTCTCGGAAAATTCTCGGAAAATTCTCAGAAAATTCTCGGAAAATTCTCGGAAAATTCTCGGAAAATTCTCGGAAAATTCTCGGAAAATTCTCGGAAAATTCTCGGAAAATTCTCGGAAAATTCTCGGAAAATTCTCGGAAAATTCTCCGAAAATTCTCGGAAAATTCTCGGAAAATTCTCAGAAAATTCTCGGAAAATTCTCGGAAAATTCTCGGAAAATTCTCGGAAAATTCTCGGAAAATTCTCGGAAAATTCTCGGAAAATTCTCGGAAAATTCTCGGAAAATTCTCGGAAAATTCTCAGAAAGTTCTCGCAAAATTCTCGGAAAATTCTCGGAAACATCGGAAAGTTTTCGGAAAATTCTCGGAAAATTCTGGGAAAATTGACGGAAAATTCTCGGAAAATTCTCAGAAAATTCTCGGAAAATTCTCGGAAAATTCTCGGAAAATTCTCGGAAAATTCTCGGAAAATTCTCGGAAAAATCTCGGAAAATTCTCGGAAAATTCTCGGAAAATTCTCAGAAAATTCTCGGAAAATTCTCGGAAAATTCTTGAAAAATTCTCGGAAAATTCTCGGAAAATTGACGGAAAATTCTCGGAAAATTCTCAAAAAATTCTCGGAAAATTCTCGGAAAATTCTCGGAAAATTCTCGGAAAATTCTCGGAAAATTCTCGGAAAATTCTCGGAAAATTCTCGGAAAATTCTCGGAAAATTCTCGGAAAATTCTCGGAAAATTCTCAGAAAATTGTCAGAAAATTTTCGGAAAATTGACGGAAAATTCTCGGAAAATTCTCGGAAAATTCTCGGAAAATTCTCGGAAAATTCTCGGAAAATTCTCGGAAAATTCTCGGAAAATTCCCGGAAAATTCTCGGAAAATTCTCGGAAAATTAACGGAAAATTCTCGGAAAATTCTCGGAAAATTCTCGGAAAATTCTCGGAAAATTCTCGGAAAATTATCGGAAAATTCTCGGAAACTTCTCGGAAAAATCTCGGAAAATTCTCGGAAAATTCTCGGAAAATTCTCAGAAAATTCTCGGAAAATTCTCGGAAAATTCTCGGAAAATTCT
Source organism: Eutreptiella sp. 'Long Island Sound 2002' (assembly GCA_964036045.1). NCBI lineage: Eukaryota > Euglenozoa > Euglenophyceae > Eutreptiales > Eutreptiaceae > Eutreptiella > Eutreptiella sp. 'Long Island Sound 2002'. Next base: position 6,768 of record CAXIWF010000214.1, on the reverse strand, counting down.
CGGAAAATTCTCGGAAAATTCTCGGAAAATTCTCGGAAATTCTCGGAAAATTCCCGGAAATTCTCGGAAAATTCTCGGAAAATTCTCGGAAAATTCTCGGAAAATTCTCGGAAAATTCTCGGAAAATTGACGGAAAATTCTGGGAAAATTCTCGGAAAATTCTGAGAAAATTCTCGGAAAATTCTCGGAAAATTCTCGGAAAATTCTCGGAAAATTCTCAGAAAATTCTCGGAAAATTCTCGGAAAATTGACGGAAAATTCTCGGCAAATTCTCAGAAAATTCTCGGAAAATTCTCGGAAAATTCTCGGAAAATTCTCGGAAAATTCTCGGAAAATTCTCGGAAAATTCTCGGAAATTTCCTGGAAAATTCTCAGAAAATTCTCGGAAAATTCTCGGAAAATTCTTGAAAAATTCTCGGAAAAATCTCGGAAAATTGACGGAAAATTCTCGGAAAATTCTCAAAAAATTCTCGGAAAATTCTCGGAAAATTCTCGGAAAATTCTCAGAAAATTCTCGGAAAATTGTCGGAAAATTCTCGGAAAATTCTCGGAAAATTCTCGGAAAATTCTCGGAAAATTCTCGGAAAATTCTCAGAAAATTCTCAGAAAATTCTCGGAAAATTGACGGAAAATTCTCGGAAAATTCTCGGAAAATTCTCGGAAAATTCTCGGAAAATTCTCGGAAAATTCTCGGAAAGTTCTCGGAAAATTCTCGGAAAATTGACGGAAAATTCTCGGAAAATTCTCAGAAAATTCTCGGAAAATTCTCAGAAAATTCTCGGAAAATTCTCGGAAAATTCTCGGAAAATTCTCGGAAAATTTTCGGAAAATTCTCGGAAAATTCTCGGAAAATTGACGGAAAATTCTCGGAAAATTCTCAGAAAATTCTCGGAAAATTCTCGGAAAATTCTCGGAAAATTCTCAGAAAATTCTCGGAAAATTCTCGGAAAATTCTCGGAAAATTCTCGGAAAATTCTCAGAAAATTCTCGGAAAATTCTCGGATAATTCTCGGAAAATTCTCGGAAAATTGACGGAAAATTCTGGGAAAATTCTCGGAAAATTTTCAGAAAATTCTCGGAAAATTCTCGGAAAATTCTCGGAAAATTCTCGGAAAATTCTCAGAAAATTCTCGGAAAATTCTCGGAAAATTCTCGGAAAATTCTTGAAAAATTCTCGGAAAATTCTCGGAAAATTGACGGAAAATTCTCGGAAAATTCTCAAAAAATTCTCGGAAAATTCTCGGAAAATTCTCGGAAAATTCTCGGAAAATTCTCAGAAAATTCTCGGAAAATTCTCGGAAAATTCTCGGAAAATTCTCGGAAAATTCTCGGAAAATTCTCGGAAAATTCTCAGAAAATTCTCAGAAAATTTTCGGAAAATTGACGGGAAATTCTCGGAAACCTCTCGGAAAATTCTCGGAAAATTCTCGGAAAATTCTCGGAAAATTCTCGGAAAATTCTCGGAAAGTTCTCGGAAAATTCTCGGAAAATTCTCCGAAAATTCTCGGAAAATTCTCGGAAAATTCTCAGAAAATTCTCGGAAAATTCTCGGAAAATTCTCGGAAAATTCTCGGAAAATTCTCGGAAAATTCTCGGAAAATTCTCGGAAAATTCTCGGAAAATTCTCGGAAAATTCTCGGAAAATTCCCGGAAAATTCTCGGAAAATTCTCGGAAAATTCTCGGAAAATTCTCGCAAAATTCTCGGAAAATTAACGGAACATTCTCGGAAAATTCTCGGCAAATTCTCGGAAAATTCTCGGAAAATTCTCGGAAAATTCTCGGAAAATTCTCGGAAAATTATCGGAAAATTCTCGGAAACTTCTCGGAAAAATCTCGGAAAATTCTCGGAAAATTCTCGGAAAATTCTCAGAAAATTCTCGGAAAATTCTCGGAAAATTCTCGGAAAATTCTCGGAAAATTCTCGGAAAATTCTCGGAAAATTCTCGGAAAATTCTCGGAAAATTCTCGGAAAATTCTCGGAAAATTCTCGGAAAATTCTCGGAAAATTCCCGGAAAATTCCCGGAAAATTCTCGGAAAATTCTCGGAAAATTCTCGGAAAATTCTCGGAAAATTCTCGGAAAATTCTCAGAAAATTCTCGGAAAATTCTCGGAAAATTCTCGGAAAATTCTCGGAAAATTCTCGGAAAATTCTCGGAAAATTCTCGGAAAATTATCGGAAAATTCTCGGAAACTTCTCGGAAAAATCTCGGAAAATTCTCGGAAAATTCTCGGAAAATTCTCAGAAAATTCTCGGAAAATTCTCGGAAAATTCTCGGAAAATTCTCGGAAAATTCTCGGAAAATTCTCGGAAAATTCTCAGAAAATTCTCGGAAAATTCTCGGAAAATTGACGGAAAATTCTCGGAAAATTCTCGGAAAATTCTCGGAAAATTCTTGAGAAATTCTCGGAAAATTCTCGGAAAATTGACGGAAAATTCTCGGAAAATTCTCAAAAAATTCTCGGAAAATTCTCGGAAAATTCTCGGAAAATTCTCGGAAAATTCTCAGAAAATTCTCGGAAAATTCTCGGAAGATTCTCGGAAAATTCTCGGAAAATTCTCGGAAAATTCTCGGAAAATTCTCAGAAAATTCTCGGAAAATTCTCGGAAAATTGACGGAAAATTCTCGGAAAATTCTCAGAAAATTCTCGGAAAATTCTCGGAAAATTCTCGGAAAATTTTCGGAAAATTCTCGGAAAATTCTCGGAAAATTGACGGAAAATTCTCGGAAAATTCTCAGAAAATTCTCGGAAAATTCTCGGAAAATTCTCGGAAAATTCTCAGAAAATTCTCGGAAAATTCTCGGAAAATTCTCGGAAAATTCTCGGAAAATTCTCAGAAAATTCTCGGAAAATTCTCGGATAATTCTCGGAAAATTCTCGGAAAATTGACGGAAAATTCTGGGAAAATTCTCGGAAAATTCTCAGAAAATTCTCGGAAAATTCTCGGAAAATTCTCGGAAAATTCTCGGAAAATTCTCAGAAAATTCTCGGAAAATTCTCGGAAAATTGACGGAAAATTCTCGGAAAATTCTCAGAAAATTCTCGGAAAATTCTCGGAAAATTCTCGGAAAATTCTCGGAAAATTCTCGGAAAATTCTCGGAAAATTCTCGGAAAATTCTCGGAAAATTCTCGGAAAATTCTCAGAAAATTCTCGGAAAATTCTCGGAAAATTCTTGAAAAATTCTCGGAAAATTCTCGGAAAATTGACGGAAAATTCTCGGAAAATTCTCAAAAAATTCTCGGAAAATTCTCGGAAAATTCTCGGAAAATTCTCGGAAAATTCTCAGAAAATTCTCGGAAGATTCTCGGAAAATTCTCGGAAAATTCTCGGAAAATTCTCGGAAAATTCTCGGAAAATTCTCAGAAAATTCTCGGAAAATTCTCGGAAAATTCTCGGAAAATTCTCGGAAAATTCTCGGAAAATTCTCGGAAAATTCTGGGAAAGTTCTCGGAAAATTCTCGGAAAATTCTCCGAAAATTCTCGGAAAATTCTCGGAAAATTCTCGGAAAATTCTCGGAAAATTCTCGGAAAGTTCCCGGAAAATTCTCGGGAAATTCTCGGAAAATTCTCGGAAAATTCTCGGAAAATTCTCGGAAAATTCTCGGAAAATTCTCGGAAAATTCTCGGAAAATTCTCGGAAAATTCTCGGAAAATTCTCAGAAAATTCTCGGAAAATTCTCGGAAAATTCTTGAAAAATTCTCGGAAAATTCTCGGAAAATTGACGGAAAATTCTCGGAAAATTCTCAAAAAATTCTCGGAAAATTCTCGGAAAATTCTCGGAAAATTCTCGGAAAATTCTCGGAAAATTCTCGGAAAATTCTCGGAAAATTCTTGGAAAATTCTCGGAAAATTCTCGGAAAATTCTCAGAAAATTCTCAGAAAATTTCTCAGAAAATTGACGGAAAATTCGATCGGAAAATTCTCGGAAAATTCTCGGAAAATTCTCGGAAAATTCTCGGAAAATTCTCGGAAAATTCTCGGAAATTCTCGGAAAGTTCTCGGAAAATTCTCGGAAAATTCTCCAAAAACTCGGAAAATTCTCGGAAAATTCTCAGAAAATTCTCGGAAAATTCTCGGAAAATTTTCGGAAAATTCTCGGAAAATTCTCCAAAAACTCGGAAAATTCTCGCAGAATTCTCGGAAAATTCTCGGAAAATTCTCGGAAAATTCTCGGAAAATTCTCGGAAAATTCTCGGAAAATTCTCGGAAAATTCTCAGAAAATTCTCGGAAAATTCTCGGAAAATTCTTGAAAAATTCTCGGAAAATTCTCGGAAAATTGACGGAAAATTCTCGGAAAAATCTCAAAAAATTCTCGGAAAATTCTCGGAAAATTCTCCGAAAATTCTCGGAAAATTCTCAGAAAATTCTCGGAAAATTCTCGGAAAATTCTCGGAAAATTCTCGGAAAATTCTCGGAAAATTCTCGGAAAATTCTCAGAAAAATTCTCAGAAAATTTTCGGAAAATTGAAGGATGTCTCGGAAAATTCTCGGAAAATTCTCGGAAAATTCTCGGAAAATTCTCGGAAAATTCTGGGAAAGTTCTCGGAAAATTCTCGGAAAATTCTCCGAAAATTCTCGGAAAATTCTCGGAAAATTCTCGGAAAATTCTCGGAAAATTCTCGGAAAGTTCCCGGAAAATTCTCGGAAAATTCTCGGAAAATTCTCGGAAAATTCTCGGAAAATTCTCGGAAAATTCTCGGAAAATTCTCGGAAAATTCTCGGAAAATTCTCGGAAATTCTCGGAAAACTCTCAGAAAATTCTCGGAAAATTCTCGGAAAATTCTTGAAAAATTCTCGGAAAAATCTCGGAAAATTGACGGAAAATTCTCGGAAAATTCTCAAAAAAATTCTCGGAAAATTCTCGGAAAATTCTCGGAAAATTCTCGGAAAATTCTCGGAAAATTCTCGGAAAATTCTCGGAAAATTCTCGGAAAATTCTCGGAAAATTCTCGGAAAATTCTCAGAAAATTCACAGAAAATTTTCGGAAAATTGACGGAAAATCCTCGGAAAATTCTCGGAAAATTCTCGGAAAATTCTCGGAAAATTCTCGGAAAATTCTCGGAAAATTCTCGGAAAAGTTCTCCGGAAAATTCTCGGAAAATTCTCCGAAAATTCTCGGAAAATTCTCGGAAAATTCTCAGAAAATTCTCGGAAAATTCTCGGAAAATTCTCGGAAAATTCTCGGAAAATTCTCGGAAAATTCTCGGAAAATTCTCGGAAAATTCTCGGAAAATTCTCGGAAAAATTCTCGGAAAATTCTCCGAAAATTCTCGGAAAATTCTCGGAAAATTCTCAGAAAATTCTCGGAAAATTCTCGGAAAATTCTCGGAAAATTCTCGGAAAATTCTCGGAAAATTCTCGGAAAATTCTCGGAAAATTCTCAGAAAATTCTCGCAAAATTCTCGGAAAATTCGCGGAAAATTCTCGGAAAATTTTCGCAAAATTCTCGGGAAAATTCAGGGAAAATTGACGGAAAATTCTCGGAAAATTCTCAGAAAATTCTCGGAAAATTCTCGGAAAATTCTCGGAAATTCTCGGAAAATTCTCGGAAAATTCTCGGAAAATTCTCGGAAAATTCTCGGAAAATTCTCGGAAAATTCTCAGAAAATTCTCGGAAAATTCTCGGAAAATTCTTGAAAAATTCTCGGAAAATTCTCGGAAAATTGACGGAAAATTCTCGGAAAATTCTCAAAAAATTCTCGGAAAATTCTCGGAAAATTCTCGGAAAATTCTCGGAAAATTCTCGGAAAATTCTCAGAAAATTTTCGGAAAATTGACGGAAAGTTCTCGGAAAATTCTCGGAAAATTCTCGGAAAATTCTCGGAAAATTCTCGGAAAATTCTCGGAAAATTCTGGGAAAGTTCTCGGAAAATTCTCGGAAAATTCTCCGAAAATTCTCGGAAAATTCTCGGAAAATTCTCGGAAAATTCTCGGAAAATTCTCGGAAAGTTCCCGGAAAATTCTCGGAAAATTCTCGGAAAATTCTCGGAAAATTCTCGGAAAATTCTCGGAAAATTCTCGGAAAATTCTCGGAAAATTCTCGGAAAATTCTCGGAAAATTCTCGGAAAATTCTCAGAAAATTCTCGGAAAATTCTCGGAAAATTCTTGAAAAATTCTCGGAAAATTCTCGGAAAATTGACGGAAAATTCTCGGAAAATTCTCAAAAAATTCTCGGAAAATTCTCGGAAAATTCTCGGAAAATTCTCGGAAAATTCTCGGAAAATTCTCGGAAAATTCTCGGAAATTCTCGGAAAATTCTCGGAAAATTCTCTGGAAAATTCTCAAGAAAATTCTCAGAAAATTTTCGGAAAATTGACGGAAAATTCTCGGAAAATTCTCGGAAAAATTCTCGGAAAATTCTCGGAAAATTCTCGGAAAATTCTCGGAAAATTCTCGGAAAGTTCTCGGAAAATTCTCGGAAAATTCTCCGAAAAGTCTCGGAAATTCTCGGAAAATTCTCAGAAAATTCTCGGAAAATTCTCGGAAATTTCTCGGAAAATTCTCGGAAAATTCTCGGAAAATTCTCGGAAAATTCTCGGAAAATTCTCCGAAAATTCTCGGAAAATTCTCCGAAAATTCTCGGAAAAATTCTCGGAAAATTCTCAGAAAATTCTCGGAAAATTCTCGGAAAATTCTCGGAAAATTCTCGGAAAATTCTCGGAAAATTCTCGGAAAATTCTCGGAAAATTCTCAGAAAATTCTCGCAAAATTCTCGGAAAATTCTCGGAAAATTCTCGGAAAAATTTTCCGCAAAATTCTC